>CM040400.1:16640133-16945133 GCA_022702515.1 Ilyophis sp. 1 JC-2022 | reverse complement strand
GTCCACTTTGTTATGCCTTTTATGCGCACCTAATATAGACCTACAGTATGAACCAATACCTTCCATAAAATTGCCTTGATTTTCACAAAATCTTCCCGTCTCTGTTCCTCGAAAAATCTATAAATATGTATGCATGGGCATATTCCAACAAAACAACATCCAATATGATTCTGGAATTTTTCTGAGCCCGTCCCCACCCTTTTTTATTAAAACTACATTCTTCGGATAATGGGCCTCAGGTGCATTTTCGCTTGCTCTACTTCAAAAACTATCTTCCCAAAATTAAAAGTGACAGCGCAATCTCATAGCAACTTGCTAGCTAGCTATTTCTGTATGAGATTATTGATTCACTAATAGATCAAATTCTATGTAAACAAATCGAATAGTTAACATGTTGATATATTTTTATTATCATAAGATGTACAACACAGTGGCCTGTAAATATAAAGTTTGGAACTGGCATAATATAGCATCTGGTGGAGAAACGGCTGACATTTAGTAAATACTATTCACAAGTCGCATTACTTCCCTTATAAACCCATTGAATACAAAACACTGTGTAAAAGCAATACATAACCACACTACTTTCTGTAACCATGATCAGAAAAAAAAAGGCAAGGCCAATATTTTATGAATATTTGTGCTAAACATCAGATATCACCAGATGTATCTGATTCTCCACCAAAATCTTCCTTTTTATAATTTGAAGAAAAAAATCATTCAAACAATACATGCTCACCCCTCAAACAAATATTTACTCCCTTGAAGGCTTTAGCTAAAAATTAATTGTATTTCAGCAAAGGCAAGATTGTGAGAAGCATTTCAGTTTTATGGGTAAATTAATGTCCTCTTTGTTCATGCTAATGTGACATATGTTGTAAATTGTTTAAAAAACATTTCAGCCTTGCTTTGTCGACTATGATGCGAACTGCACGGTAACCATAATGTGCTCTTGTGATAAACATAAATTCATTTAGAGGGGTTAAGAATGATGTCCAAATAAAATATAAACGACAATGGACCTTCAGTGCAAATCTTTCTGGCATCACCGACTGTATGTTTTCCAGTGTTAAAGCCTATAGCCCTATAGCCATATTTTTTGTTAGCTTTTTGTGGTTGTGTTTTGTTTGTAGATAAATTGGCCCAGATCTTGTCTGAAGTTCAGAGCCCTTTTGGAGGAATTATTTTGTGCCTTCTTTGATCTGTTTCTGTCTGGCAAAATTTTTGTCCATCAAAGCAGGCAAAACAAGTGTTAGAGGAAGCAATTTTCTGGTGTTGTGACCCCCACATTCAAAGTAATGCTTTCCGAGACTTTGAGAATGATGTGTGCATGTGTATACATGTATGAATGTATGTACCTATGCGATCACGTGTGTGTGTTTGTGTGTGTGCGTGCACTGTTGGCTCTAACACCTACAGTGTCAGATTGTGAAAGGTTCATGGGCAAGGCTGTGCAAACTCAAAGCAGACAAAATGTGTATGTCTAAAGGGCAATAATTAATTCTGATACACATGAAGCAGAAATCTTTTTTTTTTTTGTTGCAATCAAGGCATTCATTTATTATTACTTATTTTTTTAAATGGGTGAATCAGCAGCTGGTATGTTCAGAATTTGTCAAGAACCTTTTGACAAGAACCTTTTTTTTCTGCAAGGTTTCAGCCTTAACCCAATGTCAGGAGTAGGTGCACAATGAGCTGTGTCAGGATCCAAGCAATAGAACGCATAGAATGTGGCCATTTCTATCAGCTCCTCCATCACTCATTTAATAAACTACAGTACAGAGTCAGACCAGTGTCAATATATGCTTTCTTTTTTTTAAAGAAAAGGACAATTAATATGTGCAAAAATTTAATGGATTTGATTACTTGATTTTCAAGTGTGATTTGATTCAAGATCAATATGTAGAACAATTCAGCATGTGTCTGGGGAATATGATACTAACTTTTTTTCAGTTAATTTGTTTCAAGTCTCATGTCTACTTTCTAACACTTAAAATAACAAAATTGTAGTTTATGGAGGCAGCTTATATAAACATTATTCAAGCAAGAGTTCTAAGGACTTCCATTCTGTTCAGTCCTGATTTCACAATATTGAGCATGGATTTATACTGGCCACCTGCCATTTTAACAATCAGGGTCAATCGTGGAGGCGGGTATGGGACCGTGTGCAGAGGGGGTTTTGGAGACAGCTGCATTCAACAGGTGAACAAACAGGACTTTCATTTAGCATGTTTGAGTTTCATTTGGCAAAGGTGCCACCTCATGCAGAGGTGAGGAATGTCGAGGGCTCTCGTCAGCCATCTCTGCTGATTAGATCTCGGGACTGAAACTTGCGTATTGGAAGCCTGATCCCTTAAAAACTTCAGATCAAAGCATGATTCTCCACAAAATTACATTTTCACAATGCCTGGCAATCATATTTACAGTGTGCTACCATTTAAAACAAAATTATGTTTCACATAACTGGGTATAATTTCCTGAACATAAAATGTATTTGTTTGCACTGGCTAAAGATCCAACAATTCTAGTTGTATGTACCTTCTGGCTAAGACATGATTTAGTCCTTTTGTATTAAGAATCTTTGCTGCTTGTTGTTATTTATGCACACTATTAATATGACGTTCGGGCGGTGTGTGATGTAAAACTCCACTACCAAACACTTTTTTTTCATTCCCAGAAAATGGTCTGCTAAATCATTAATTTTGTCAGCTTTCACAGAGAGGCACAGCACTGATTGTTATATTGCCCTGGGGTAAGTGCATATATATTTAATAGAGGTTGTGTGTGTGTGTATATATATATTTACAGTGCCCTCCATTATTATTGGCACTCCTGGTAAAGATGAGTAAAAAGGGTTATAAAATAATAACTGTTAATAATAACGGTGAATTAGCTTAATCTCACACTGAAAAAAATGAGAAAAACCCAACCTAAATCAAGAAAATCCCTCATCAAGAAATAATTATTTTTAACAAAACCACATGTGCCGCAATTATTGGCACCCCTGCATTTATATCTAGAATGAAGTAATCATTTTAAATATTTGGTCGCATATTTTTTGCATACCATGACTTTCTGATGTCTGTGACCCAACAACATCAAAAGATATTTTGATATCAAAATGACTCTTGATATTTTCTTTTTTTGGTACTTTTACAAGCGATACTATAACGCCTTTGTATTTGAATGGATCTCTATGGGAATTGGGGGGGGTGGGACTAGATTTAGCTGTAAATTACACTGGAACAGTATGGAACACATGGTTGGCTAAATGGCTTTAAGTCATCAAAGGTTCTTCTCCTTATTTTTCCATAGAGTTCAATAGAAAAATTTGTCAGGAGAAACAACTCTTAAAGTGATCCATCCATATCTACTGCATATCTGGCAGCAGAGTGATGGTTTGAGGCTTGTTTGATACCTCAGACCCTTGATGACCTACAGCTATTTAGCCAACCATGTGTTCCATACTGTTCCAGTGTAATTCACAGCTAAATCTAGTCTCACATAGAGATCCATTCAACAACTGTTGCGGGGTGATTTATTTTCTGAGAAAAAAAATATATTTTTTACACATCAGACTCATTTTTGTAGAGCGGGTCACAATTTGTCAGGAGAAACAACCCTTATGTTATTTTAAAAATAATAGCATCAGGCACTCACGCTCACACTCATCTTTTAAGTGCATACAAACACAAGCGTATCAGCTCGCTAACTAGCAAACATTCACTAGCGCTTAATAGATTTCATTCTAAGTGGAGCATATCCTGAGGTACTGTTATATCCACTTAGAGTCATGTGACAGGGGCGGTTTAAGGCAGGTTTAAGGCTCATGGTGTAGCGGTCAGAAAAGGCTCCTCCTATAAGTACGTTCTTTACTTTGGTCTCTTTCAGTCACATGTACAGCATTGACAATACAGAAGCTGTGGCTCACTGTTGTATAGAGTAGAGATTTCTATGCAAAACAGTGAAGTGAAGACATGCAGGCACTAATCACAAGAGAGAGAAAAGCATGGTTACTATGGAAACATTTTATGTTGTGAGATAATGTCCACATTGATGCGGCTGGGTGTCTTTTGTGAAGAATGGTCTGTCTGCACTGAAGTTATCATCACACAGTGGGTTAGAAATTGTATCACAAGTTTACTAAACAGGGCCAAGGAAAACACATGTCAGAAAACAATCGTTATTAAATAACATTTTTCACAACATCGTACGTTTCAGAACATTTCGGTTTTTAACAGCTTAGCTCACTCAGAGATAGGAGTGATTTATGTCCAGTATGGCCATAACACAGCATTTTCTTTGTATTAAAGTAATGGTGAGAATAGTAAGAATAAGATGTTGATTCATATTTCTTCCATACAAGTATTGTTCTGGTGATTGCAATCCCCACAACAATATAGTTATGTGAACATTTGTTTTGTCATTGTTTTTGCTGTAAGAACAGTTCAAGAAGAGGGTAAAGCCAAACAATGTAACCATAATTCAATGAATGTACAGCAACCATGGTAAAAGCTGGAGAATTACAGCGACTGAACTGACAAATGGCTTCCTGAGGATGTTATGAAACTGGTTCCTTTCTCTGGAAAGATGATCAAAAAAACTCAAGGAAGTACAAACATTTTTTTCAAGCTCACTGCGTCTGTTTTACAGAATTCTATTGCGCTATACCTATTGGTGCGCACATTAATATTTCAGGTTTTTCTGTCTGAAAAAATGATTCTGATGCCTTTGTTTTAGAAGATGTGAGACATATGTTAGACATCAAGGGTTTTCACCTGCTAGTAAATGTCAGGCTTTAATGGGTTATTAAATGCATATGGTGTGATGCATTATTTTACGTTGGGTCTGCAGTTGCATGCTATGGAAACTCAATTACAGCATTCTGAGATGTGCTGTGTAAAATAATCCTAATTATAATAATACTAATAATAATAATAAACAACAATATTGTACTATGTATTATGTTTAGTTTTAAACATTAATCCCATTTGTATTTTTTGGTATCACATTTATAATTGCCAAAGATTACAAATCAGTGATACTGTTGCATTTGACAGCTGTGGAAATATCAGATATGCCTCCGGCTACGTCTCTGTGAAGAGTGTCCCGAAAACGGGTATCCTGTGGTGAATTTCCTTTCAAACGGTTGTCATAACAGTAGATGTAGCGCACGTGCGTTCGGGTTATTTTATTGTTGCCATTTTAGTGGCACGTTGCAACAGGTGGCTCCGTGTTCTCTTAGCGTGTGTGACATTAAATCCTGGGGTTTACCGTCGCTGCACAGCTGCATTCGGTAATTCGGCGATTAGCGCGCCGCTACCGCTCAAACGGCAGTAAACACGGTGTCGTTCCAGCTGCCACCTTTCAGAGCTGACTAGACCACGGAGCTTGCCTGCTTTAAAGATGGCAGCATTTCGTGAGTAGCAGTCTCTGACCCCAAGATGTTCAACAGATCACGCAAACAGATCAGAAATTAACAAATGACAAGGTCACTATGGTGATTTTTTGATTAAATTGAATGGTGAAAGTGTAGGTGGGCAAGCGAATGGCACAAAGACAACCGCCACACAAAAGGCAAGCAACCTTTATTCAGTGATAAAATAAT
The DNA here is from genome assembly GCA_022702515.1 of Ilyophis sp. 1 JC-2022. Lineage (NCBI taxonomy): Eukaryota > Metazoa > Chordata > Actinopteri > Anguilliformes > Synaphobranchidae > Ilyophis > Ilyophis sp. 1 JC-2022. The sequence goes on along the minus strand of CM040400.1, from coordinate 16,939,525 downwards.
TATTTTACTGAGATGTGCTAGACGCATCACAGAATGCGTGGGCAGCACTACAATACTTGCATGGTTGTACTTTCAAATGCTTTCAAACAATCTTCTTCCGGAAGCTTCTTCTTGCTCACCTCAATTCTGCATTGTGCTTAGCTCTCAGTATACCACTCTGAGCACACTGATATATTAGCAACATCACACACACAGTATGCAATTTTTTTGATATATCAATACTTTAAAAATGTTTTCATTTAATTTAAGAGACCTACTGTATATCCTCCTTTTGTCCACTGCCAAATGAAAACATAGTCAGAAAACCAGAGGAAGGGAAAAAGATCCATACAAAATGAACACAATGTATTGCATTCAGTTCTCTGTCAGAATAATTGAAACGGCTCTGCTTTTTTTTAACTCGGACGAGCTGTCAGTTTTCAAAATGAAATGCAGGCACCATTACCAGGAGGTGCCACTTTGCATCTAAAACAGCTATTGATGTCATGAAGCCAGCGGTGCAAATTGATTATGTTGATAAGGAGGTAGGCCGCAGCACGGTGAGCAGCCTGCAGAATTAGGTACACATTACTGTGACCTGCAGTCTCCACAGTTTATTCTCAGCACATGCTGAATCAGGACATCTTGGGGCGCTCCAAATGAATGAACTCCTAACGGTTTGTAAACATCGGAGACTCAGGTTCTGAACTCTACTGATCATAGATTTGTTGTGCTTGTTTTGGATAACACAACTCATTTAAAATGAATGATACAAAATCCTCAGGTTTATTACAGTTGTTTTTTTTAAATCGACTTGGTAGTATTTTCAAAAGTAGGTCATCATAATTATGTCAACATAATTGTGAGTATACATTGTCAGTTGCACTTCTCGTATATAAAACATCGCCACCTATCCCACGTGGCGATATGAACCTTCGAATAAAGTGCAAAAATGAATGTTTCGAGATTTCAAATTCTCAGAAAACAGATTATATGTACATGCAACCAATGTCTGCTTGTATTAGTGTCTAGACAGACTTGGCCACAGACATTAAACTGGAACATTACAGTTTGAACATTGATACTATGATATATCCCATTATATTGGTGGCCAAAGCTGGTTGGAGAATGGGCGGCAGTGTGGTATAATGGTTAAGGAACTGGGTTTGTAACCGAAAGGTTTCAGGTTCGATTCCCAGGTCGGACGCTGCCGTTGTACCCTTGAGCAAGGTACTTCACCTGCGTTGCTTCAGTATATATCCAGCTGTATTAATGGATACTATGTATAAATGCAAAAGAAATTGAACACAATTTTGAACACAACTCCAATGCATTTTTTTTTTAGCCCTGGAAATTGTATGTGGCTAGCACCTTTTGTTATAAAGCTATGAGGGCTGAAAAATGCGAAATAAAAAGGCATAATTTGAGCTACCTCTAGGTACTTCAAGGGGCCATAACTCACAAGACATGCATAGTATAAATTTTGCATAGCTTCAATAAATAGATTATAGTTCATGTACAAAAAAGCAAGTGATTTTGAGGGGGGTCAGGTGGAAACAATAGGCATTGTGTCAAAGACTACCGTAAAGGGAAGACCACACGCGCATCACCTTCAGAGGGTTAACCACAAGATGCAGACCACTGGTAAGCCTCAAGAACAGAATGGCCAGGTTTAGAATTTGTTAAAAGGTACCTTACAAAATATTTGGAACAATGTCTTATGGACAGATGAGATAAGTATTAACCTGTACCCAAGTGATGGATAGAGGAAAGTGTGCAGAAAGAAAAAAACGACTAATGATCCAAAGCACCCCCTCCTCCAACCCTCATCTGTGAAGTATGGTGTGGGTAGTGTTAAGGCTTGGGCATGTATGGCTCCCACTGGAACTGGCTCACATATCTTCAACTGTCGACGGCAGCAGCAGGATTCATTCTGAAGTGTACATAAGCATCTTATCTGCTCAGATTCAACCAAATGCCTCAAGCCTAATGGGACACCACTTTGCAGGAGGGCAATGACCCCAACCCACTGCTAAAGCAACCAATGAGTTTTTCAGGGCCAATAAGTGGATGAATGGTCTCGACTATCCAAGTCAAACATCCGACGTGAATCCAATTGAACATGTGTTTTACTTGCTGAAGACAACACTGAATGCAAAAATCCCCCGGAACGAACAAGAACCGAAGATGGCTGCAGTTCAGGCCTGGCAGAGCATCACCGGGGAAGATACTCAGCATCTGGTGATGTCTATAGGGTGCAGACTCCAGGCAGTCCTTGAATGCAGAGGGTTTGAAACCGAATACTAAAGATGACGACTTTATTTAATATTATGCTCGTTTGTTCAATTACGTTTGGTCCCCTAAAATGGGGCGGGGGGTTCTACATAAAAAGGCTGTAATTCTCACATGGGTCCCTGGAAATGGATGTACTTACTCTGCACTTTCACCTCATATTAATTGCTTCTTTTCAGAACCAATGTGCTGCAGTACTGAGCCAAAACAACAAAAGATGTGTCACTGTCCAAATACTTATGAACTGCATATTAATGTTAATACAAGAGCATAATTGTAAAAAGAATCACAGTGGTGCATTACATTTTAAATCTTTAAAAGCAAACATTAAATTGCAGGGAGGACCTGTGCCTATGGAATTTATTGGCTTACATAGGAGGGAGGAAATGGATACAATTTGCATATTGCACAGGCATTAAGGACAGTCCACAGGCTTTGAAGGATTGGCCTACATACAGACCCTCGTTTGACATTATTGAATTGCATAGTTGATGTCAGATGCCCTGTTAACAATGCCCAAGTAGTTGCGCTGCCCACATAACTATTTGAATGTTGTTAAAATATGTAAATTGAATAGTTTTCATCTACAGGGAGAATGTGTTAAAGGGGAGAGGCAGCTCAAAGGAAACCTATGGGCTTTAATTCATATCAAATTTGTGTTACTACGGAGCAAGCTGCAATTGCAATTTCAGTATCAACAGTATCCAGTTTATTTATGTATTTATTAAAATTGTATAAGCTACTGATGCAGCAACACTTTCCCATCGGGTTCGCACCGTGGTAGCACTTCCGCTTTCCAAAAGGACTCTCAGAAAGAAATGTAAAATGCCTGTGGTTTCTTGCATGGCTCAAGTCTGGCTTTAAATCATATAAATCATAAATCATATATAGGTAACGGTGGAGTATATCTGATTATCTTTTTGAATGTGCCGTTGGTCTGTGCTGTGTTGACGGTACCAAATAATATTTATTGTTACAATGTGTGCAAACCTCAGCATGCATGCCGTACACAAAGACAAACATAACTATGCAGAAATGGCTTTCATTTCCCTTATTGTTGACTTCTGCTTTTATTTATTCAAAGTTTGAATAACACTTCGCAAATCGAATTCAGTTTCAGCCTCCAATCAGTATGGTCAGAGTGCATGAAAATAATTCAGAGGAAGATGTTGTTAGAGCATGATGTATTTATCATGTGAATTATTGGGTTTGGCCCAGTTTTATCATGTCCGGCGTTATTAATGGAATGTGTCGTCTGTTGAATTAATAATTAGCACATTATTTCCCTGACTTTGACAGTAACAAAGCACAAAGTTAGCAATTTACTCTTTTGCCATTTTTTATAATGCTGATACAGTCTTCTTGATTCTGCCTGAATTGATGTGTTTTTTTCCCCCCCTAACAAGAGCTGTGTAATAATATACGGCAACAAGTTTAAAAGTTATGGTAATCATACTGTGGTAATTTTTTAAATGACAGGACACAACTATCAATGCAGGTAGAGATAAATATGTTTTGCTACGTTGAGCAGTTAATATATTTACCAACATCATCAAATCATTGTTTCCCTTTTTCTTGCAAGTAGGCTACATAAATAAAATAAGTAATGAATTGAATAATTATGCATTCAGTCTTCGTTGTTCCATTTTTCAAACGAAGCGGCGGAGTATGTATGGCTCTCCTTTATTAAACATTACTTTAGATGCCAGGAATGATGTCTGCATATCATTAGTATGCAAATACAATGTTGAGAGACTGACCATAATCAATCAGTTTTGTGCAATGGTTTTGTACAAATGTGATTGTATGTAGGTCTGAAGTATATCAGTTGTATTCTCTCAAGGTGAAATTCCACTCTATGTAATGGGTTTTTATGTGGCTGAGATTCAAATGTGAAGGTGAGGGAGTCAGCTCACATCAGTGAGGACCAATAAAGGGGAGAAAAACAATTTAAAAAAAGAAAGAAGAAACAGGAAACTAATTTCTTGTGGCTAAACAGCCAAAAGCAAAATCAACCCACTAAAATAGGGCGAACTTGAGAACAAGTGCAATACTAACTAAATCTCCCGAGCTCAATACTGGAGCTAGAACGGGAAATCTTCGGCGACATACAGGTGCAGCTCAAAAAATTAGAATATCGTGAAAACGTTCAATATTATTTGTCACTCATGTCAGAAAGTGAAACTCATATATTATATAGATTAGTTACACATAGAGTGAAATATTTCAAGCCTTTATTTCTTGTAATTTTGATGATTATGGCTTACAGCTAATGAAAACTCAAAATTCAGTGTCTAAGAAAATTTGAATATTTTGCTTTAACATATTTTTAAAGTATCATATTTAATATTTGGTCGCATATCCTTTGCATGCTGTTACTTCCTGAAGTCTGTGACCAATCAACATCAAAAGACTCTCGATATCTTATTTTCAGGTAGTGTTACAAGTGATAATATAACCTCTCTGCATTTGAACTGATCTCTATGAGAATTTGGGGGTAAGACTAGATTCAGCTGTAAATTAAGCTGGTACAGTATGGAACACATGACTGGCGAAATGGCTGTTCGTCATCAAGGGTCTAAGGTATCAAACGAGCCCCAAACCATCACTCTGCGGCCAGATATGGAGTAGATGTGGATGGATCCCTTTAAGGGTTGTTTCTCCTGACTTTTTCCCCCATAGAGTTCTATAGGAAAATGAGTCAGGAGAAATAACCCTTGCAGTGATCCATCCACATCTACTCCATATCTGGCAACAGAGTGATGGTTTGGGGCTCGTTTGATAGCTCAGACCCTTGATGCCTTACAGCCATTTAGCCAGCCATGTGTTCCATACTGTAGCAGTGTAATTTACAGCTGAATCTAGTCTCACCCCACAATTCCCATAGAGATCAGTTCAAATGCAGAGAGGTTATAGTATCGCTTGTAACAGTACCTGAAAATAAGATATCGAGAGTCTTTTGATGTTGATTGGTCACAGACTTCAGGAAGTAACAGCATGCAAAGGATATGCAACCAAATATTAAATATGATACTTTAAAAATATGTTAAAGCAAAATATTCTAATTTTCTGAGACACTGAATTTTGGGTTTCATTAGCTGTAAGCCATAATCATCAAAATTACAAGAAATAAAGGCTTGAAATATTTCACTCTATGTGTAATGAATCTATATAATATATGAGTTTCACTTTCTGAAATGAGTGACAAAAAATATTGAACTTTTTCACGATATTCAAATTTTTTTAGCTGCACCTGTAAGCTCAAAGCCGGAAGAATGAAAAACCAAAACAAACGAACATAGAAAAACTCTCTCTGTGAGAACAGCAACGGACAAAATAAATAGCGCAGAACGCTTACAGGAGGAAAAAAATTCTATACCTGAAAAATAGCTAAATAGCAAGTCCCTCGTGAACATAAATAGCCTTTAATATCACAAGATTGCTAATACCTGGCTATACCTGGTTCGAAGCAATGTCGAATGACAAACAAGCACCGGGCAAGTGAAAGTGAGGAACTTAAATACCCTGCAAGGTAAACCCTGAAACGGAACGTGGAAAAAATCTGATTGATTCACAATCGGGAAACCAGGACGAGAACCGCAAAAAAAAAGAAAATAAAAAGCCACAAACCATGACACTGTAGATATATTACAAATGTATGCATTTGAAACTATTATGCTATATATATTATATAAAATAACAAAATAATATTACAATGAGTGAAAAAGTGTTTTCATGAGAATAAATCTCAAAGACGGACCCTGACGGATGATGTTGTAACTGGTATTAAAGTAGAGTTGCTGTTTGCCATTTGTGAAGGTGGAGGTGGCATATTTTTTTAAAATTTGAGATACAGATTCCAAATGATTGTGACTGTAATGCAATTAACTTTAAACAGGGGTGCGGTAGTGAACTCCGTCCCACTTTCACTCACTCTACACAATGCTGTGCCGGTAATGATATGAACATTTCATTTATATGTCTACTGCCATCATTTTGAAGGATAAACACTATATATCCATACACTAATTTTTAGTGTTGCCATTTTATTGTGTTCTGCCTGCCTTTAAAAGAGAGAAGCTCTCATAAAGGCAATGAAATGACTATTGTGCTTCAGGGATACTTAAATGTAGATCAGTGAGCACAGTAATAATATAAGTATTATAGACATCCATATGACTTATATGGGCTTAGAAGTAGTCAAGAGCATATCAAAGACCACGCTGGTTATATTGATGCGATATAAAATTTTTAATAGAAGTTTCTGTAATCTTTTTCATAGTGAACTTTAACAGTGCTCGTTTGTAAATTGTTAATACAGGTGCATTGGAGGCAATGGATAATACAGCCCTGTAATTAATATGAAAGCATGACGCCGAGGTCATGTAGTACGAGATGGTAGAGATTTCCGGTGCCGAAAGGCAAGTACCTTGACTACAAATACATTCTATGTGATGAGAAGCCTGCTGACCGTAGGAGGTGGTGCAGCTAGAGAAGGGGCAGACCCTACATGAGGTGATGGATGTTTTATGTGCCTTGCTCGCCACGAGTGACTCCTGGCGCTCAGTAATGTGATGTGGAGCTGCGAGAGACTGCTCTGTGATTGGATACACCTTCGGGACTCCCCCATTAACCCCCTGCACTCCCCCCGCTGGTCCCCCAGGCCCGGCTCAACATTAAATGCTGCTAACAGTCAGACTGAATTTAAAAAAAAAACAAATATTATTATTATTAATAATGATAATAATAATAAGAAGAAGAAGAATAAGAGTCCAAGACCAATGGGGAGGCATCTTTCAGTGTTTATGGTCCTCATCTTTGGAACTGTCTGCCAGAGGATCTCAGAGCATCACAGACTTAAGTTAAAAGTAAGTTAAAAAGTTAAAGTAAGTTTAATACACTCACTCCTTATATATGCCGTGATTTATTTCAGCCACCAACGTTTCAGCAAAGAGCGCTCATCAGGGTGCTACAGATAATGGCATGCACTTCTACATACACTCCACCACATGAGGACTATGTTTTTTGACTTGGTTTTTAAACATAAACTTCAAAAAGTTTTAGCCTAGCTTTTACATAACAGTGCTTTTATTATACATTTAGTTTATACATTTAGTTTTACCAAGATGCGTGTGCTATCAAATTATACGCATGATTATAATGACTCTGACTCTCTCCTTAGGGTGGGTTTTTACTTCATAAAGCAGGCTGGCCACGAGTGCAGCAGATTCTGGAAAACATGAGTCAGGAATGCTAACCTTAAAATTGACACCGTAATCCAGTATTAAATGGACCCGACTTTGACACAATTAGCCATGGATGAAATTGTCTTCATCAATGCATATCCTTCATACAAAAACATTCCGCAGTGTTACATAAATCGAGTGTTATATTTAAAAAAGCAACCGCAAAACACACAGCGTAGGCCTTCTCTGAAGTATACGTGCTGCAAAATTGCCGTGCTGAGAACATTTGAATTCCCTTTTGATTAAAACTGAATGCACTCGTTGTTGACATTTCCAAGGATGGTGTTGCCCTTAATAACCTATAGCAGCATGCATGTAATCTGATCAATAATTAACATGTGGAGCAAAAGCTGCTGTCACTCACACAGTAACAACACATTATGCACATTAGGTTCCCAAAGAATGTTCCAGTCAGTCTCTATTAAATCTACAGTACGCAATCATTTCATATGCCGAGGAGAGAACAGTGACTGACCTGAACGTGGTTTTGTTTGTTGTAACCCAGTGGTGTCAAACTCATTTTCACCCCGGGCCACATCAGCATTATGGTTGCCCTCAAAGGGCCGGTTGTAACTGTAAGACTATAAATATAACCATACTTGGGATTTTCGCGGACCTCGATTTTGTAATTGTTGACGGGGGGGGGGGGAGGCAATCAAGAATTTTCGCCTTTTTAAAAAAATTTTTTATACAAACTTCATTTAACGTTTCATTTAACGTATGTACCGCGGGTGTGCGTCCGCGTCTGCGTTTGTCTGTTATATCGTAAAAGTAAATCCCCATTAACCAGCCACGTAGATACACGCGTCAGATACTTAAGTTCTCGCGGGCCGCATAAAATGACGTGGCGGGCCGGGAGTTTGACACCTATGTTGTAACCGAACGTGAAATCCATTTTTTTTTTCTGTGTATTTGCTTCTCTTTAATAAAACTAAACTAAAGTTTAATAACTTCAAATCCCACCAAAATAAACAGAAATGTCACTTCTGACCGAGTATTTTTTTTAAAAAGTAAAGTTGAAATAATTGAAACAAAAAAAAAATATTCAGGTGACTGGCATATCTCTCACCAATTGTAAATGCGTAGGTCATTTTAAAAAGGTTAATCGCATTCAGAAATAGCTGTGGTTCATTATTAAAATGAAAACAGCCATTCATATTCAAACAGCGGGGGTAAAGAAATGACTTTGGGGAATCATTGGCTTCAGTTGCAGGTAAGGTTGCAGCGGCATTCTAATGAATCCAGGCACTGTGTCATTTTAGTATTCCCCAGAGATCTGCCACAAAGTAATTAAACCATAACACGTGCAGCAGACTGATACTGTACACAGAACCTCATTGGTCAGCCGAAGAGCACGTATACCATTATAAATTGCTTGTCAAAATTTAGCTGGTCAGGTAACATAAGTCTGACACAACCAAAAGCTTGGGTATGAAACAGCAGTTCTGCATTGTGTGAATCGGCAGTCAACATGTGGCTTTAACATTGACTATCAGAATTGTGCTGTTTTACTTTATTCAGTGTAATAACATTTTTTTACATAAATTTTTATGCCATGTTCACAAAACTGTTAGTGAAGCATATTTTCAAAGTTAACGGCAAATGTCAATTGAATCTAGGCCTGTGACCCACTATCACAACGATCACAGCGATCCTTCACCTTACACGTTTTAAGAACGGCTCGCAAATTCATTCCCATTTTAAACGCTTAGAAGATCATTAAATCCCCTTTTGAGCCCTGGATGTGACAGCTCCTGTGAATGATAGCTTCAAAAGCATTCCACGGTCCTGCTTTTTTTAAATTATGAGGCATTCATTTTAAGACTATCTTAATGATAGTATGTGTTTGATTTGGGTCACTACAGAAGGGTAAAAAAAAAAACTCTTGAAAAAAAACTTGCCCTGCTAGAATGGCTTGACATTTCATTTTTTAAAGAACAAGAAAGACGTGTTTTAAGGGATTTCATAGATGACCTGACACACACTTGAACATTCTGTGACCAAGATGAACCAAACACACAAAAGCCAAAAGGACACAAATAATTGAAGTCGCATGTTGATCATAGGAGAAATGTCAAACTTTAAATAATTCAATTTTACTTCTGTTCATCTAGTAATGAAATAACATAATCCCTAAATTGTGTGTAAAGACAATCTGCCTCCATTTGTAAGTTACCCCCAGGAGATATGGATATAAATGCCCCGGACAAAATGTATGTAATTAATTGAATTAAATGTTGGGTTTAAGAGTCAGTCTTAAAAGCATTGACAGGAATACTTTTCGTTGAATAACTCATCTTGATGCACTCTTCATCGTTTGATAACCGTAGAGTTACTCAGTAGAGTAAAAGATGTAACATAACATGTTCAGAAGCCCGCTTTGAAATCAAAAGTGTGGGCTTGAAAGAGGTTGCCGACCTCTAGAAGGGTGATCGCGAGATGATGGTAAAAGATGATGGCATCATGCTTTAAAATGCCTCGGAAGCAAGGTAGATAAGAGAGAGTGAAGAGAAAGGTGTCCTGATGTAATTACTGGAAATAATGATGTGAATTATGTGAGGACCGTTGTTTTGGGGATGACTAATGTGCGTCCTCACCTAACCTGTAAATATACCGTTAAATGATGCATGGTTTCACTTTGCAGACAGATGGTTAATTCCCCTTCTTCCTGGATTTGATAACAGCACTGCAGTTACCCACCGCACTAAATAAATAGGCAATGACAAAATATTAATGAGGAACGCAGGATGCCCTAACCTTGCGAAAATTGGGAGTCTGCTGAGGTTTTTCCGTTCTGTCGGGGGCGAATTGATTAGACCCGCTCATGTATTTATAGGCTGCATCCACTGAGGTTATAAAGCAATATGAATTCATGTAGTATTTCCCAAGATGCACAAGGATTACTATAACAGTGTATTTAAATGGATGAACATGAGAAAACATCCATCATTAATGTGAGGACGTTATTTGAAACATAGTTTGTGCCTCTCGGTTATTGCTGAATAATTGTTTATCCAAAAGTGATATTAGGTAGTTATTTTGGAACAATAAGCATTCGCTACACTTCATTGAACAGTAACAGCAGGCTATATAATGGCTAGAGTGTGAATGAGGTTGCTTTCATTTGCCGACCTTAAAAACCGAAGCAATATCACAATATATTTTATGCACAGTTGCAGTAATGCAGGTCCGTGAGGTAAGCAGAGGCTGCAAGTGTATACTTAAAGGGGCAGTTCACACAAACATTTTATTTTGATATGGTTCAACATACCCGGAGTGCTATCTATCCATCCAGGTAGTTTTGCTGAGAACTCACTAGTTTTGTAGATATCCGCAGCAGCTCACCGTGATATCACCCTGACAGAACAGATGTCAGCGGGATCAAAGTTTGTGTCGCTCGAAGCGCCAAAAATGAACGTTCAAAAAATTTACAGCACCGACTCTTTCCAAATATAATGACACGGTTACTCACTGGCAGCCGTGCGCACGCGGCCGGTGAGAACCGCGGCAATTAGTTAACATGCGAGCGGAAGTGAAGCGCAGCAGTGTGTGTGCACTTGCACATCTGGTGGGCTTCGGGGCGTCGTGCACTTGGCAATTTTACAATGGGACAGGACTGAGCCCTCGCAGACTTATCGCGAACGCGCCTCAAAGTCTGTGAGGGTGTGATGGCGGACATTCAGATTGGGCTCAACTTTGCATAACACTTCAAGAGAGCTTCTCTCAAATTGTTAATGAAAAATGTGAACGTAGCTTCATTGATGCTGAGTTTAAATAATAATAATAATAATAATAATAATAATTAGTCAACATCAATATAATTATTAAAAAATGTTCGTTTATTTCATCACAGGCTCATGTTGTTCCTCAAAAAATGTGGAAAATTGTATTCAGGCAAAAAAAAGTTTAAAAAATAAATGGATTGTACAGGTGACAGGTCTCAAAAACCAGTCATTGAGAGAGGTGGGGCTTGCATCGTGTCAGTTATGATAGAAAGCTTCTGTTCTACCACCTAAAACAACAGGGATGGAAATACAAACCTGTGCCTGTGATAGAAGGCTTTACACTAGCACCAGGCTTTTTGTGTTATTGAAACAGGGGCCCAGAGTGGACTATAAAAGTGAAATATCTTCAACAATTTTACTACCAGAAGATGTTCCTGTTTAATCCTGTAGCTATGTTCGGTACAATTGTTTAATTTGCGATGTAATTAAATACCATCTTTCGAATCAGAATGGTGTAACATTAAATGCTAATTTTTATTTATTTGACCTCCTAGTCGTTTTAATTATTGTCAATCATGTATGCATGGTGATTAAATGTTTTATAGTATGTGACAAATATAGCTACTGCCATGGTATCATGCATGAAGACATGAATTAAAAACATGAATTCACTACTCGACTGTTCTGCGCTTTTTGATGATTGTTTTAAAACCCAGCCCTGAGTTGTTTTGAAAGGTCAGAGATACATAAAAGAGCAATACTTATGAGCACATTATTTTACCTTTTGTTTCCTAAATAGGTCAAGATCATCTACATTTCATTAAATCTGTGTTCAAGAAGGTAGATCTGATGATTACGGGATAACTGCTTATCAAGAAGTGATTTGAAAGGTTTAAATTAATAATGGCATAAATTAATCTTAATTTTATTCAATTGGCAATTTATGCACATTTTAATTAATGTATTCTTTTGAATCTTTGTTCATCAGAGGTGGAGCGACCACCGGCAGGAGGCCTGGCTGTGTGCTTACTCTCCCGCCCCCCCCCCCCCTCTCTCTTTTCAATAAACGCTTATGTCACACACTCCTTCCATTCTCGAAGGTGAAATGGAAGCCTGTCTTCTTCTGAGAGGCTCTAAAATTCAGGGACAATTGTATTTATTTTGGAGAAGTACAGAGTCGTTTACTCCCTGTAATTTTCAGAATTTGTTCGAAAATCTTGCTCTGTCTCCATCTCTTGATAGTGGAGTATCAGTAGAGCCTGTGCTGTCTGGGCAGCCAGGTTTGTCCATATCACCAGGCCTCAATGGCCAGTCTGTGCCCCCCCCCCAACTCTATGCGTTGTCATGTTTTCTTTTGTGTATTATTTTTCACCATGGTCACCGTGGTATTCTGTCATGGTGTATCATCTGTGCTTGGTGTATTATGTGTGTGTGGTGTATTTCTTGTGCATGGTACATTCTATGTGCTTGTGTTCTCTGTGCTTGGTGTATTCTATTTGTCTTGTGTATTTTGTGTTTGTTGAATGGATCCACAATTTGAATGCCCTTTTTTTGATGCCTGATTTTGGCCTAATTCTGACCTACATGCGTTGTTAGCTGTTTTCTTTTGAATTTCTAGGGTATGTTTCCAGAATTCTACATTCATGGTTTTAGTTTCAGTCCTATTTGGAAAAACTTGTGACCGGAAACATCTGTGACCGGACCGCACACTCCTCTGTCGTAGAGTTCAGAAAGTTGATATCATCCTGGAGATTTTCAATTGTGTTCCATAGTGGTTCAAGTCATACAATTGCAATTTTGGTCAAAGTATGCATAGTTTAGGGTATTCATTTTTTTTAGTAAAACTATTTCCCACCTGACATTACATATGTTTTTGCATAATTTGTCGGAGTCGCAATCCGAATGTGTACAGACACGGGGCGGGGTTTCAGACTTTTCAAAAAAGCTACGTCAAAAAAGCTACGTCACTTTGCTAACGTATTGTGGGTGTTTCAGATACTAAAACCAGGAAGAGAATCCCGATGCGGGTGGGCCTTTAACCATATTTTGTACTGGTACTTCAAATTGTATTTTTTACTTTATGGCTTAAAATGTCTGGCAAGGTTTTTAAAAAAAAATCAATTTGTAGATGTAGGAGTCTTACGGTGAAGTGATAGTATTTCCATGATATCTGGGTCTTTTTTGAAATACCATAATTTTTGTTTTGGTTATGTTTACTGTTGGAGCCCAGTTATGGCAGTAATCCCAGAGATGATCTAAGCTATGCTGGAGCCCTTTTTCAGTCGGTGAAAACAGAACCAGATCATCTGTGTCGAGCAAAAATTTAATTTCTGTCATTCAGAGGAAGCCCATGAGCAACAATGTTGCCAATTCATTGATATAACTGTTGAAAATTATTAGACTCAGACTGCAGCTCTTTCTCACTCCAGCCCGGTGGAGGAGTCATTTGTCCTTTTGTGCCCAGTTATTGCACCATATTTATTTCTTGTGTACAAACCCCAATTCCCAAAAAGTTGGGACAGTATGCAAAATACACATAAAAGCAGAAACCAGTGATTTGTAAATCATTTTTTACATATATTCAATTGAATACAGTACAGAGAAAATATATTTAATGTTTTAGCTTATCGTTTTTGATGACTTTATTGATTTTTGTAAATAGACGCTAATTCCAAATTTGATGCCTGCAACATTCCAAAAAAAACATTCCAAAAAAGCTGAAACAGGGGAGGAAAAAAAACCCGGAGAATTTTAAAAACACCTGTTTGGAACATTTCACAGGTAAACAGGTGATGCTATCATGACTGGGTATTAAAAAAAATCTAAAATTTTGATATCTTATTTTCAGGTATTTTGGGGAGTGTGACTAGATTAAGCTGTAAATTATACGGTACTAGTATGGAACCCATGGTTGGCTAAATGGCTGTAAGTCATCAAGGGCCTGTGGTATCAAACAAGCCTCATACCATAACTTTGTTGCGAGATATGTTGTAAATATAGATGTATAGTTATATATACAATGTATTATATCATTAGCTTTACAGTTTACAGTTTCAATAATTTTATAAAACAATGTGTCATGCCAAATTGAATCAAACGTTTTTCTTAAATCTATAAAACAGGCAAATATTTTCTTTTTGTTTTGGTTGGCATGTTTGTTTATGAGGCTGTGAAGAGTGTAAATATGATCTGTTGTTCAGCGCTTTGGTAAAAAGCCAATTTGGCTTTTATCCAAAGCATTGTGCTATTTTAAAGATGTTTAAAATGATTGTTTTAGATTACCCAGATTACTGCATTACTGTTTACACAAATGCCTTCGTAATGGTTGAGATCTAATTTGTCTCTACTATAGGGCTTATTAGGGAAATAGCCCACAATTAAAACTAGATTAAGTAGTTTTATTAGTGCCTCCTGTAGTTTATGGCTACTATATTTAAGCATCTCATTTGAAAGGTAGCCAGGCCCGCATGCTTTCTTGGGCCGGAGGTCTTGTAGTTTTTATTTTAGTTCCCATTTTATAATAGGGGAGTCTAGTGGATTCTGGCCCTGCAGAACAGAGTTTTAAGGTATAAATCAAATATTTTAGCAAGCAAGTGTAATCAAAGAGTGAGTGCGTCATGGATTAACGGTGTCGGTGTAAACTTTGTTCTTGGAGTATAAGTATTCTATGAGCAAGCTTCGTAATATGTGGTCACAGTCGACTCACATTTTTTTGTATAACTTTTTGTAGTACTTTAGTTTTAGATTTTTTTAAAGAAAATAAATCTGGGAACATTGAGGTGAAATTTGTTTTTTCTTGTTTTATATGTGAATGTTTGAGAAATACAGAGGAAAATCGAATCCAAATAAATAAATAAAACAAACAAAAAACCGCAGATGAAGATTCATGACCTAAGCATTCTATACTTATATTCTTGGCAACAACAAGAAAAAATAAATTACAGAGGAAATAAAAACAAGGTCGGAAGTATTAGTCAGGATGTGCCTGTTAGCTCCTGGATAGCTGTGCAATCAAATCAATGGCACACACAGAACAAATAATAATTTTGTATATTTTGTATATATTATAATGCAGTATATTTCAAAGTATATGACAATAATGATTATTAGGCACCCTTCTTTAGAGCAGCTTAAATTGCATTTATTTTAACATATTTCAGTGTCTCACTGAACACACAACTGTCTGCGAACAAATTAGCGGCCTAAAAATATTAAATACAGACAGTTTTGCATGTAATAAAACAAGTGCCATCCATCAGTATCACTAAGTATACTACATTTCTTATTACACTACTTTTTAAACTAATTTTGGGGGGAGTGATTACCTGGCTGACATGGACAAGTTCCCTGACATGGGCGCCCCCTGTTTCTGAATGCATTCACTTCCTGCCCTTCTTCAGCACTAAAGGGGCCCAGAACACCTTCGTCTTCCTCACTTCACTCACCGCACTCCGCAAGTCAAAAAACCAGTCAGAAGGGTCTGACTGATATCTGACTCTGACCCAAGGGTTAATGCCAATTTGCAAAACAATGTTGACAGCTCCAGGTTCCAGACTCAGGTCCTCGCTGTTGTATTTTTTGAGCTTTCAGCGAGACGGTATCTTTGTTAAATTATTTATACAGATCAGCCGTGTGATGACCTTGCATAACATTCTTGGCCAGGAGTTCAGGGTCGTGAACTGTTAAATGCAATAGAGCCGAAATTAAAATAATTATGCATGAAAATCTGAAATTGATCATTGCTGTGGAGTCCTGACTGGTTGATATATTTAACCAAGCTTCCTACAGCTTCCTGCAGTAATTTCAATATATTACAGAACAACATCAATGACAATGTTAACTTTGCCCAAGAAAACAAAACTACGAAAATGCTAGTAGAGAATGTGCACTACCTGGGGGGGGGGGGGGGGTTTTAGTTTAAAAACTAAATCGATCAATCATGATATGGTGAGGTGTAATTCCCTCCCCCCAAATTTAGCTGTCTCCCCAGGGAAGCATCATTCACAAGTTCTTGAAAGGGCTCTTCAGGAAAACAGGAACACTTCCAGAAGGACCCATTAGCCAGACTCTCCTGGGGGCTGTCACTATCCCCAGGGAGTTAAAAAAAAATAGCTGTGATGGAAACTGATCTCTTCAGCAGAAAAAAAAAAAAAAAAGGGAATAACAGCCTAAAATACTGAAATGGCAAAGAGCAATCAATAAAAAAAAAAACACATTTTAAACAGGTTTCAAACAGAACCTCTGCTTATAAATATGTTTTTGAAGTTTAAAGTTCAAACAAGGCAAAGTTTCAAATGAAGTTTTTTTTTGAAAAATGTAATGGACCCATTTCTCTAAGACAACAATTTCTGGAACTGTCATGTGTGAATGCTATCGACCTGGTAAAATACCTGATTGTGTGATTGTTCTTGGTTGTGTAAACCACGAGAGTGAAGCCACTAGATAACATGGCAATGTTCTGTTACGTGCAACGTATCTCTGCCTCTCTCTCTATTTTTAATATAAATGTACACTCCAAGACGCAATAATTACTGAGGCATAGTCTTATTTTGTGGGGAGTGTTGGATCATGGTGCTACACCCAACAGATGCAGGTTTGATTATTTGCTTCGTGTTCTAAAAAGAAAACTACTTCTACATTAATACAAATTCATAATTGTCTCCTGGCATGCATGCTGCTGTTATGTGCCCATTCTCTAGACATAGAGTCAATAATTTTCACGATTGTACAAACAGCCTCCAATCTAAGAAATTGCCAAGTGGATGTACCAGAAAAGGGGAGAAATTTGAGCAGTTTGTTTTATTTCACTGAAATGGATTTGCCCCAAACTGAGTAGCGGAATGATGCGGAAATTACACAGAACCAAGGCATTTTGCTAAACTTGAAGGGGATGGAAAATAGAATAGGACCAACAGCAGGGAAATGGATAAACAAAAACAAATTGGGACAGTTTGAGGTTTGAGAAATAAAACTAATGTAAGGAAAGGAAAAACTAATGTAACCTAAACAGAACCTCCCCTAGGCAGAATGATGAGAATTATGTGGATTCTCATTTGAGAATATGAGGCCTGTAAATAAACTGCAGGCAATGGCAACAACACTCAGTTTATACTGTATTTCCAGACTGATATAGAGCGCCAGACTTTTGGCCCACCAGGGCCACTGTACCATGGATTCCACTGCTGTGATCAGACAGTTTACAATGTGCTCTCATTTCTGCAGTAACACTCTCGTGTATCGTGTTTTGCTGCTACGCTCGCTGTTCCCTTTCTTCCTGTCAGTTCTGTTAGGCTGGCCTGGACAGTGTTACCCTAGAAACAATCTAGGCATGAACTTCACATTGGGGATTGTAGGGACCTGAGACCTGTTCCACAGTAATGAGAGGGAAGAGAATGAGAGGGTTCAGTTGGATACGGTTCCGCTATCCAGCGACTCCCGCTGGTCGAAAATTGCAGTCAAGGCCGCATATGAAAGGCTTTCCTCGGACTCAACGCAAGCGTAGCTGTGGTCTGTATGTCTGTGATGAAAAGAAGCAGCTGGCCACACCACGTGTTTCAGAAGAGAGACGTGAATGTCTGCTCTCACCCAAACCGACAATGGTGTTCGCGCATGTATGCGGCTACGGTTGCAGATGATTGGCCATTCCAAATTGGGGTGGGACTTAGATATGCTCAGGTCCACATTGGGCACCAAATTTATAATAAATAAATACACAATTAAAAAAGAAAAAAAGAAAAGTCAAGATAATACTCAAAAGTATAAAATGTGTAAAAAAGTATTTTTTTGCTTAGCTAACCTCGCAAAAAAAGTTTACTTGTTAATTGCATTTACTCCCTTCTATTCCGTATTTACTGTCATTTTCAGGAAACAAACTTCAAGATCAACATCAAGATTCCGCATCAGATAATGTGAGTATACAATCTGCAATCTTCATGTCACTACGATCTGCTATCTTCATGTCACTGTCACAAAGTTCAAATTATATTTAGCAGTTAACTAAGCTTCCCAGTCACTTATACAAGTCAATGGCCATTTCTATATTAAGCAGGACTGATATATAAGATGTGGACAAAATAAAAGATACTTGTGCTAAAAATGTATAAAAATTATATAAACATAAAACTCTGAGGTAGAAATTATTTTTTAAGTGAAGATAGCACTGAAGCAAAAAAGCTGCAATCTGTAGCAGACCTCTGATCACTACAGTCCAATTAAGTTTTTTTAAAGTAATTAACGTGCTGACTGCAGTAACATCAGAAACGGCTTTTAGGTCTGAACACTTCGGTGCTCTTATGACTTCTCTCACTAATATGTATAACATCTCAGCTCTGCCAGAGTGAGTGAAGCTGACTTTGCAGGCCGTTCGATTCTGCCCAGTGATGCAAACAGTCGGGGGAAAATGTAGCCGTGTCCAGCAGCCAAATCGACTAACTGCACCTGGGAGTTTAAAATGGAGGAAGTCGGGAAGAACTTCTCATTTGTGTGAAGTTTTGTATTTATTTATTTTAAATAAAAAATGTTGTACTTATTATGTCAAGAAAACCTACCTGACTGACCTTGAGTCTGACTACTCTAGCACATAAATCTAGTGGATTTTAGAATCTCTCACCCCTGTTCTATCTGTTAATCTTACAGTGAAGAGAAATGTGCATAGTGACCTTGTTCAGTAGTCAGATGGGACATATGCTGCCATTCTAAATCCAAACAAGTTATTCCTGAAAGTATACACCCCCCCCCCCCCACACACACACACACACCCCACAAAAAATGTAATACATAAATAAATGTATGTTCAGAAACATTCCAGATTGTGATATTTAGACTAGCATTACTACAGTGGTCACGGTTGAAGAGCTCTGCAACTATACAAAATAATAATAAAAACAGTATTGAAATTCAACAGCCTATCGCCCCCTTGCATCGTATTGTCATTTCATGTTCTGAAATGCTGAAACAATCATATTGCATGATTTATTAAAGAAATGTAAACATTACAGGAAGAGAAAAAAAAGAAACAACTTCTTTGATGGCGTCATTTTGTGGGTTGAGGGACTTGAGCAAGTAGTTTCCCTGACAACCCTACACTGACCTTAATTGAGTTAATTCTGAGGAAAAGATCAACCCTCTGCCCTTGCAGAGGAGTAATTGGAAATTGTCTACCTTGTCATTGCCGTTTGGTATTGGGGGGCAGGGAGTCCTTAGCCAGCTGTTTTTATTTATAAGGCCTACTGAGTGAAAACGCAACATGTCTGTGGTCCCTAGAGGCTTGGAAAGATTGAGTGGCGATGTCATTATACACATCGCTGAGGGACCTACGCAGGTCCAATATTATTGATGGGATTAGATGCAAGCAAGGGATTTAATGACAGCCAATAAGAATTAAGGCCTTGTTAAATTCCCAGATAAATCAGGCTGTCCTCGCAGACTGGATGTATTTAACCCCTGAAAGATGATTCACTCCAAAAGGCCATTGTTGTGTACAAGACATCTGATCTCAAAATTAGCAATGACCCGCTGTGAAATAATCCCTGTTTACAAATGACACTACTGATCCTATTAGTGCAGCCCGTGAGGACATGAATATAGTAGGTCTACTTTTATGTTTCAGTTAGACTAGGGACACCCAGTGGTTGTGTACATTTCACCACATACATCAAGATAAAATCTTTAAAAATTAGAAAAATTTGAAATTAAGATTCCCCTCCCCCCCTCTCCCCCAAACCTAACCCTCTTCTCTTCGACTTATTTTGATCAAATAAGTTAGGCCATATATCTTAGCATTTATGCCAAGCAGCTTATTGTGTTTATACATTTTAACATTTAAATTATTATTGTATAAATAAAAAAAATAAGCCAAACAAAGTGTAAAGGCAGGAATCTAGGGAGCCTCAAACCTGGGTGTCCAGCAGGAGAGGGTGCTCTGCAAACCGCTGCATGAAATTAGCGGAGTGGTTAGGCCGCCATTCGTGTAGATGAGCCTGGAGGATGTAAATATAGTATTTTTGTTGTTAAAACAGTCTATTTTTACATTTCAAATGAGATCATGTTGATTAGTGATACAGTAACTGAGACTCTCAATCAGTGTCCAAAATGAACTTATTTGCATTCTTGCCAAGGTGGCGGGCAGAATGAAAAAAACTAAAAAACAGCCAGACGTATTTTATACTGGTCAAAATAATGAAATTGCACTACATCATGTTAGGCGGTCGTCTATGCAATTGTTAATCAATTGAATTAAAAAAATAACCATTCCCCACTGCAATAACTATTTTGCATGAGAACTATAAAATGGATAGTTCCGGTCCTGGATGCTGATTGGTCAATACAGAGTTCCAGCTGTGTTATAATAAAGAATATAGTAACAACTATGACACCTGTTCACCTGTGTATAATATCACTACACACATTTAACAACAGATTGGACCAAATTTAGCGAATGTTATTGACACAACATTTTTTGCGTTAGGTAAATTACATTTGAGAAAACCCTCAATAAAAAAAAAATGGTACAACAAACCAGGGGTGTATTTTCACAAAGCAGGATTACTGAGTTAGCTGGATAACTGCACTGAATAAAGTAATCTTGCTTAGTGAAATACCCCGCAGGACAATAATATAGTTGCAATTTCTGGTTTGGGGAAGAGCCTATAATGATAGGTCAATTATAACTTGAGTTAATATTTCCACTGTGTTGTTGTGTTGTTTGGCAAACATTCAGTTAAATGTTGTTTTAGCCCTATTGTGCCCTCCAGAATTATTGGCAAACTCAATTAATATGAACAAAAAGTAAAGGAATAAATACAGTTAATTTATCAAATGTGCATCTCATATGCTCAGACATATGAAAAAATTATATTGTTTTATTGTGATAACATTGATCAGAGGAAAAACAAATATTTCATGCAAATTATTAAATTTTATTTTGAAGAAAATATGTGTCACAATTATTGGCATTCCTGTATTTAGTACATTGCGCACCCTCCCTTTACCAAGATATCCGCACAGGGTCTTCTGTAAGGTTTGATGAGGTTAGGGAGAACACATAACAAGGGATTTGAGTCCTTGGTCCTCGCTTGTGGACACCTCTTCAGCTCATCCCACAGGTTTTCAATTGGGTTCAGGTCAGGGGACTGAGATGGCCATTACAAAACCTTGATCCTGTGGTCGGTAAATCATTTTTGTATAGATTTTTAGGTATGCTTTGTAAAATTTGTCATGTCGGAAGATTCAAATACGACTCACTTTTAGCCTTCTGGCAGAGGCATCCAGAATTTTGTCAAAATTCTCAGAGTCTATGATGCCATATATCCTAACAAGGTTCCCAAGACCAAAGTCACAGATCCACACTTCACAATGGGGATTTCCTCAACCCAAAATGAGTGTTATTTTACCTAAAAATAATAAAGTGGGTTCAACACGTTAGACTGGTGGGTTGGCCTACGTGATTTACTGAACATTTGTGGGTGTTAATATTGTACCCTGCTCTCAATCCTTTTCTTTAGTAAATCAATGTAGTCTAAACCCTACATCACACACACACACACACACACACACAGTTCCTCCATTAAGGTCTTCCAATTTAATTAGTGCCAAAGAGTGAAATGGGAAACAATGGCAACCTTATCACTGCCCATTAAGGGAGTCTCCCCTAAGCCGGACACTTAATAGCCAATGTTACCGGTACAGCTGTTTTCTGTAATGATGATTACTTTGATGAAGCCAATTATAGAGGACACAGGCCTCATTTCCTCTGTGTTCAACGATCTTGGGCATGATCCTAATTGGTGGATCTCGGTCGAGTCAAATGAACCACTCCCATTGAAGCTGTTTTTAATCGCCCCATTCGTCAATGATACAAGCAGACATTTTGACACCCGATGTGAAGAACGTTGACAGGAAGAGATGCTGTTTAGTCCCGCAGAAATAAATAAATAAATAAACCCCCTGTGAATTACAGGAAAAGGGGAGAATTATTGTCAGGACCCAGTGACATCAAAGGGACCGCCTATATAATCTTATTATGTAGATGCTCAGTACTCCCAACAAGATCCCCCAGGGAACTATTAACATTACCATAACATGTCTGAGTGTGCCCATTTTCTCCTCCATTTAGATCATTCTGAGAACTGTTCAGATGGGGTTGGTATTTGGTTGTATTGTGGAATCTATCCTCGTTATTACTCGATGCCCCGATTTAGATAAGCTTGTGTGCGCATGACCTGCGCATATGTACTTGAATATGGATGGAAGCCTGAGGCTGTGCAACCGGAGATAAAACCGCGATAAAGACAACATCACACAAGTCATGTGATCAAAATGGAACTCATTGGCTGAGTTCCAATATTCTTCACTCCCCACCTCCTTTCCTCCACTCGTCTCCTACCCGGAAATATGCAAAACTGTCTGCACTGTTTCTAGTGCAAGTAGTTGCATGGACAGTATACAATATACCTGATGTTGCGGTTCACGTTGAGACATTAAGTCATATTTAACAGATTATGTAATTAATATAAAATCAGCAACATTAGATTAGGATAGAAAAATCTGTTTCCGGGGCACGGAGGATAGGAGGTGGTAGTGAAGGAAAGGAGGGTGCATTTTACGAGTATTGGGACGCAGCCCTTGTCTCAGGTGTCATTGTTTGTTCATCCACACGTTTTATCTACCCTTCATTATAAACCGTTTCCCTGGATGCTTACTCCGCCCAGCCCCACAATTGCACAGGCGAATTGCATTTTCTGACTAACCTCCCGGCTGCTGTACTGAGGGGAAGCAGGTCGACAGATGAATGACAATTGCAAAAACATCAGATTATTATGCACCAGACTCAAGGATCAAAAGTGCGAAACCTGCTGGAATGATGGCAAGAGGCAATTTTCCGAATTGAATCGGCCATGATAAGACACGTTTTTTACCATTCAAAAATTTCACCTATCATGGAGAGGTGTTAATTTATATTGGAATGATTTTGAGGCAAGGTAAAATGTATTCATTACAGATTAACTCTACAGTGTGATGGTCTACACATTGGTCTAGATAAAGAGACACACCAGCTTTAATTGATTGGTTAAGGAGATTGCGCTCCTGTCTAATTATTTTAGGAAAGTGCCATTTTCCTCTTATGGTTTCACTTGATGAAACGGGTGCCAGAATATCCGACACAATGAGATCAGACGCGTTTCGACGGAACGTGAGTAACTACGCATAATGTTTGAACAATTCTGTCCAGCAGTCCCAAAGGCTCCATCGGCAGCGGACGCTTCCCCGACTATAGACCTTTTAGTTTTGGTAGACTGTAAAACAGTCGGGATAAATCGCGCCCCTATAGTTCTATATGTTTCTAATTTATCACAGTGACACCGGAGATGGTTCTCGTTAAGATTTAACTCCAACGTGTGTGGCCACACCTTGTGGCCTCCAACGTGTGTGGAAAAACCTTGGGCAACTTTTGAACTATGGAAAGAAGCATCTACCAGGTGCACTGTATACAGCTAACTGCGTAAGCTATTTTGCCCGCAATATCTATCCATGGACATTGCAACAAGGGGAAAGCAGTATTACAGTGGCATAGCACACTCTGTCAAATGTTTGAATGCGTATGGCAGAATGATCCATGGAAGTCTCGGGTGAATGTGTGTCTGAAAATACGTTTTAGGCTGTGGCCTGATGGCATGCAAATATGGCACAAATATCCAAGGTCATTAGCAAAACTTTACTGATCTGCATGGCAGGGAAATAGGGAGAGCAGCTTGTTATGAAAACTGATTTTTAATCCTTCAACACATCGGGATAAACATTTGGCACTCCTGTTTCTATGATGTGTTGCTGAGGCAAACAGTTGCTAATCCATAAGCCAATGTCATACATAAAAAATTCAGTCATGTGACCCTGCCATATCAAACACTAATTTGTGATTAAAAATAAATAAATACATATATAAAACATTCCTGGGCATTCCTTGGGAGCAGACCAGCTTAGAGACCCACAGTGAGTGATTTTTAATTTTTGCTAAAAAGAAAATGTATTTTATTTTTAAGATTTAAAAAAATGTGAACAACATAAGCTTATATGGTTATAATATTCAGAGCTTAAAAATTTGATCATGTTTTATTGTTTAAAATGAGTACATCAAATCAGTATATTTGAGACTTATTTTTTGAAATTTATTTTTCTTGAAATATTAAAATCTGGTATAAATAATATGTTTTCGTTTTAGGCCCAGGGCTGTAAATGTAAAAGCATACCTACATTTGAACATCTCATTTATTTGTGAATGTACCTTTCCTTCAGTTTATGCATTAATTCACTATTTTTTGATTGCATCCACCAGGGCTATTGATTTTTAGAACAATTTCCCTCTGATTGCCGGCATGCATCACAAGAGAGACTTGAATATTCATTTTGACATTGGACTTTCACGTGTAGCTACCTTGAATCAGTCAGCAAGTGAAGACTCTACTTTTCATTATACAGTGTTGAGTGTCTGATATTTGAGACTTAAATGAAGATTTACAACAAAAAGGATGCCTTTGTAGCTGCATACATATACACACATTTTTATTTATTTTCAGATTGGTGTTCGGGCACCATGTTTGTGAATGTTTTGTCTTTGTGTTGCTGAGATAATTTTTATTTTCCTGGAAAGAAACTTCAGAAATATTATCAAAACGAGCAGCAGGAGTGCTCTGAAAAATCTCCAGCCTGCTTCCCCGTCCCACAACAGACACACAGCGCAGGAAAAAAATAAAAGACAAAAACCCGACACAACAAAACACATTCAAATTAACAAAAACTAACACAAGAGACAGCTGGACTACATGTCGCCATTACAGCACCATGTGACGTCAGTCCTATATGTATACAATATACACAAATTGATACTCATTTCTACCCCTACACACCTCTGCCCTCTTTCCCCCATTTTGGCTTTCTTTAGAATGAAAGCCAAAAGCAGTTATGTATATACTTCTAAATCATTTTATGCAACTGAATAGGCCATACAATTACATAATTTATATAGAAGAATATGGAACACCAGTAACGATGGTTTTCCAATTGTGATAGGGCTGAAATTTGACCTTTCTCTAAAAATGAACACTTTCAATGTTTTCAAAGCTGAGCACTTAAAATTACATATCATCTGGGAGGGCTAAAGCAATGTAATTGCCTTTTTTATTTTGGATTACATGTGAGTAATTGAAAACAGTTAAAATTCACATGCATGGCAGAGCGCTGCTTTGCTTACTTACATTAAATTAAACATCAAACAGCTGGCAATTTACATCTCAACAAGCACTAGGGGTTTGATTCTATTAAATTTACTTTTATGCTGTCACAGATGATGAATATAACTTCTTAATATTAATGCAATTTTTTACAGAAAGTCCCCAGTCTTAATGAGATGATACTTTTTTTATATTGCCATTTTTTTTTTCATTAATTAATCATGCAATGTCATTCTTAGAATATAAATGAAAAACACCAACAACAAAAAAATAACACTCAACACAATTTTACTAAAGTGTCAACATGGAAGTTCTGGGCCATTCATACCCATTACGCAAATCATGCTAAAACTTTTGTGAAAAAGCCATCCATAAAAGGAAACTATATCAAGTACATATGTACTTTACTTTTGCAATCTAATTACAACCATTATACAGTTTAAGGCCAATTTAATCTGTAATAGTTGCATTGTAGCTACAGAAATAAATTCAGGTAATGTGTGGTTAAAAGCATTGTGCAGTTTTAAAATCCTTTATTTGCAATTGATAACTGCATCCATAAACAGGATTCTACGGTGGCCCAGAGGTGCAATCCACATTTCTAAAAAGAAATCTTTGTTTCTAAATAGAAATCCTCTTTTCTAAAAAGAAATCTTTGTTTCTAAAACAAAATCCTTATTTCTAAATAGAAATCCTCTTTTCTAAAAAGAAATCTTTGTTTCTAAAACAAAATCCTTATTTCTAAATTGAATCCTTGTTTCTAAAAAAAAATCCTTGTTTCTAAATGTAAATCCTTGTTTCTAAATGTAAATCCTCGTTTCTAAAACACAATCCTCGTTTCTAAAACACAATCCTCGTTTCCAAAACGAAATCCTCGTTTCTAAAACCAAATCCTCGTTTCTAAAACACAATCCTCGTTTCTAAATCCAAATCCTCGTTTCCAAAACACAATCCTCGTTTCTAAAACACAATCCTCGTTTCTAAATCCAAATCCTTGTTTCTAAAACCAAATCCTCGTTTCTAAAACACAATCCTCGTTTCTAAATCCAAATCCTCGTTTCTAAAACCAAATCCTCGTTTCTAAAACCAAATCCTCGTTTCTAAAACACAATCCTCGTTTCTAAATCCAAATCCTTGTTTCTAAAACCAAATCCTCGTTTCTAAAACACAATCCTCGTTTCTAAAACACAATCCTCGTTTCTAAAACCAAATCCTCGTTTCTAAAACACAATCCTCGTTTCTAAATCCAAATCCTTGTTTCTAAAACCAAATCCTTGTTTCCTAATATAAATCTTAGTTTCCAAAATAAAATCCATAATTCTAAATAGAAATCCTCATTTCTAATACAAAATCCTTATTTCTAAATGTAAATCCTCGTTTCTAAAACAAAATCCTTATTTCTAAATGTAAATCTTCATTTCTAAAACAAAATCCTTATTTCTAAATTAAATCCTTGTTTCTAAAAGTTAATCCGAGTTTCTAAATTGAAATCCTTGTTTCTAAATTTAAATCCTCGTTTCTAAATTCAAATCCGAGTTTCTAAATTCAAATCCTTGTTTCTATTAAGCCTGAAAGCTAAATGCTACAGTTAGCCTGTGCGCAAAGCATACTGGGACCAGATGACGTATGCACGAGTGAGTCTGAGAGTGCAATTTGCATAGCAAGTCTAACGAGAAGCTGGTCTTCTGGCATAACAACTATCACAAAATTGCCGAACAAATTAAAGTTGAGTTTTCTTGCAGACATATTAACATAAAGCATGTTAACAAGTCCAATAATTTCAGGAATATAACGGAAACTCGCTCTTATACGGAACTGCAGCTTGATTACAGGAGCCTACATTAAGCCAATCGTGTGGTTCAGTTTGTCGCCTACAAAAAACAGGCTTATCATTTCCCGTTCATTGTAGGCTACATTGCCTACAGTACGGTACACATTAACTAGCTAAGTTATTTGATGTAAAACGAAATTGATCTCTCACCAAACAAACTCAATTTAGCCTGCATGTGGTCCAGACACCCTACCAATTGTGGTCAACTTCGATGCTTTGACAGAAAAGTTGTTAATTATTTTATGATGATCATAATGAATTGTGAGTTGTACTCCAGGACTCCCCGTTCTACGTAACGTTGCTCACGCGTGCTTCGTGGACTTGAAAAGCTATTTACCAATTTGTTAGTATGGTGTACTATACATTATTTTTTACACAAGCCAAGTTATTCGCTGGCCTTGCTTGACGTTGCCAAGCAAGGTATATTGCTTGATAGTTAACTTAGTTAGCCTCCAATACTCGCGTAAAACATTTTTTTCCGTGTCGTATTTTTTCATTATGTTTTGTCCATTTTGTGGCAAGGTCCTTTCAGTTCTGCAGTCGTTCTGCAATCACTGCGGGAAATGTATAACATTTTTACCGAAGGAACCAGGCCCTTAAAGCAACACATGTCATGTCCTCTTGGTTTGTAATAATAAAGCAATCTACATACTATAATATCAGCCTTGTGTTTCATATTCTTGCTGTACTGATATACCTATTAGGCAATTCTTATCATGAAATCCATTAGAAGGCTGCCTCTTGATATCTGAAATCTGCCTACAGTAAAATTTCACATAACCTTAGAATTTAATTTCCAATTTTGACATGCCGATGTCGGTTTTACTTTTTAATCGCAAGTAATCGAGGCAGGGAAAACCACAGGAATGCGGTAGTGCTAACGTCATTTGGCAGAACATTTATCCGTACGCACGTTAACTTAAAAATAATATCACTCTATTTACCAGAGAGCACTTTACACAAACTGGAAACTTTGCTGTTCTACTTTCAAAAGCGGTGTTTGTGATCTGAGCCGTCGGCTCGCCTATAGCCTACCTTTCACGCGTTTAATTTAGACAACGTAGCTAATTAAGAAACAAACATTGTTTCCCTTTTATGTAGCTACTGCCTGATTTTTTAAATCTCACAATTAGCCGAGTGTGCCCCCTCCATAAATAAAGTCACAAATTAAAGTTAATGAAAGCGTTATGAATTAGCCTGCCCTATACACTTGAATAGCTCATTTGTTGTGCAGTTAGCGTCATGCTGCTACCAGTCCCGCTCTACTGGGTGAATCATGGCTAATACAGTTGCTATTTTCAAGGATTTACAGTATTTTTATATAGCTACCACTCACGATAATATTAATTGGTCAAGACATTATCATGTCCATAAAAAGTGTTGACTTTATATATTTTTTAAAGAATCTAAACGTACTGTAGCGAGCGCGGAGAATGAGGGAGGGAGACAGCGGCTTGCAGTTCCGAATCGCTCAGCCAAGCTTTGTTTTATTAGCGCTACCTTACCAGCTCTCAAAAGAGCCTTTGGAATTTCTGCACAACGATGAGCTCAGCTCAGCTCAGAAACACTTCTTCACACTAACAACTGAATCGCTTCAGACACTGCTTATATAGGAACTATATAGGCTGTGATTGGCGCACACACTTACCGATTCCTAGCCAATCACAGCCACACATAACAGACAGTTAAAATTGACAGTAACATTTAAAACAAAACGGTTAACACAAGACGCGGCTAACAAGTTAACGACACAATTTAAACACACACAGCACGTTATTTACAATTATGTACACCTTGACCGGGTAGCAGCTCACTACCCGGTCCTAGCTGGCCAGTTGACAATCCCCAGGTCGCCACAGTACTACAATTAGTAGCCTAGTTAACAATTTGTCAGGACCACATGCAGGCTAAGTTAGCCTACATGGAGTTCATTTTGCTTTGGCGAGAGATCAATTTCGTTTTACATAAAATAACAGCTAATTAGTGTGTGCCGTACTGTAGGCAACGTAGCCTACAATGAACGGGAAATGATAAGCCTGTTTTTTGTAGGTGACAAACTGAACCACACGATTGGCTTAATGTAGGCTCCTGTAATCAAGCTGCAGTTCCGTATAAGAGCGAGTTTCCGTTATATTCCTGAAATGATTGGACTTGTTAACAGGCTTTATGTTAATATGTCTGCAAGAAAACTCAACTTTAATTTGTTCGGCAATTTTGTGATAGTTGTTATGCCAGAAGACCAGCTTCTCGTTAGACTTGCTTTGCAAATTGCACTCTCAGACTCACTCGTGCATACGTCATCTGGTCCCAGTATGCTTTGCGCACAGGCTAACTGTAGCATTTAGCTTTTAGGCTTACAGTTTTTCTCAATTGTTCAGATGCATTTCTGGTAACTGTGGTTACAGATTGCAAATGCATTGACACAGTGATCACTACCTCAAATTCATTTGCTTAACTTCTAATGATTTCTGATTGTCTTCACACATTAAACACAATGAAAACACCTTTTTGCAAACTATTTCACACAAATGCAATCAGTGAATACAAATTTCACCTGAGAGTCTTATGTTCACAGATATCTCAAACTTCTTTCCAATTGGGAGAAATCACTTGCATGTGTGTTGACTACTTAGTCAAGTGTGCAAATGCAAAAGGACAAAGCTTTTGATTGGGTGATCAGTTTGAAATCACACATAAAGGGAGACACCCAGGTAAGTTACACATATCAAAGAAAATGGAAGCAGAGATAGTAGAAGAACCAGCTGTTAGAGGTAGGGGTAGGGGTAGGGGTGTGCGAGGTGGGAGAGGTGCTCGGTGGCGTCAAAGAAGATCAAGATATGTCACAAATGAAATAAGGGCAACAATAGTGGATCATGTCATCAACCGAGGACTGTCATTGAGGGAAGCAGGCCAGAGGGTTCAACCCAATCTCTGCAGGTCCACAGTTGCATCAATTATACGGATCTTCCAGAGAGAGAACCGGTAAGTTCTACTGTAACAACACTGTAAATCAGTGCACCAATTACACTATACTGTACATCAATTGCTGTACATGCAGTAGTCTTGGATACTGTAATGAATATATATTTTATTACTGTATTGTAGGGTTGAGAGAAGGCCGTATGCTGGTGGCCGACAGCCGAAATTTACAGCTGATCAGGAGACTGCAATTGTAAACATGGTCTGTGAAAACAATGCCATACGCCTGAAAGCCATCAGACAGAAAATAAATCAAGACAATGATGTCTTTCAAAACATTGCCAATGTCTGTCTGGCAACCATTGACAGAGTCCTGAAGAGGAATGAAGTCAGGATGAAGCAGGTGTACAAGGTTCCTTATGAACGGAACAGGGACCGGGTGAAAGAGCAGCGGTGCCAATATGTCCAGGTATGCACTGTGTTGTATGAAGTCATTTGGTATATTACTGTACTGGACTTCTGTAAGCAGTAGAATCAATCTATTTCTGTATTCTACTTGTATGTACTGTAAGTATTATAGTACATACTCCGAAAACACATTGTAAACATATTGCGTTCATTCTTACTGTATATGCTATTGTGACTGTACAGTATATGGTTGTACTGTACTGTATTTCATGTAAATCTTCTTTTCCATTTCTAGAGGATGATGGAGCTGGATGCCGATGCCATCCAATATGAATTTGTCTATGTTGATGAAGCTGGCTTCAACCTCTCCAAAAGACGAAGACGAGGTAGAAATATAATTGGTCAGCGAGCAACAATTGATGTTCCAGGGCAACGAGGTGGGAACATTACAATGTGTGCTGCTATAGGCCGAAATGGGGTCCTCCACCGGCATGCAGTGGTTGGGGCCTATAACACCGCACGTCTCCTAGTATTCCTGGATGGGCTTGCAGAGCGGCTGATGGCGGGAGAACAGGTGGTGGAGGGGCAACAGTTGCCCAACTTCATGATTATATGGGACAATGTGCGGTTCCACCATAGTGCAGCTGTCCACGAGTGGTTCCAAGGCCATGCAAGGATGTCCATGGTGTATCTTCCACCTTACTCACCATTCCTCAATGCAATTGAAGAATTCTTTTCAGCGTGGCGATGGAAAGTATATGACCATAATCCACATGTTCAGGCCACTCTCATTGAGGCCATGGACTTAGCCTGTTATGACATCACCGCCGAGGCATGCCAAGGTTGGATACGACACACAAAGCTTTTTTATCCTAGGTGTCTGGCTAGGGAGAATATCAGATGTGACGTTGACGAGAATTTATGGCCTAATGCCAATGCCAGGCAAGATATTGTTGAATAAATATTGAACATCTATGGACACTATACAGCCTAAAACATGTAGTTAATTTTATTTTCAGTTTTTTTAATCATGATGGAATGATTGCAACTGTAAACTTACATTTGATGTACTGTTTTGAAAAAGAGGGCTGTTTTTCATTTTGTTGTTATTAGTGAAGATTATTTTGTTCTTGCATTTGCTTTTTAGACACCAGTAGGTGATTTTGTTGATGGTATGTAATGTTTTGAAAACACTATTAAATTTTGAACATGCATTTGCTGTTTTGCAAACTGAAACACAGTTTTGTTGTTTGTGTCAACTATTCTTAAAATGTGCACTATTGTTCCTAGAAATGCATCCGAACAATCGAGAAAAACTGTAATAGAAACAAGGATTTCAATTTAGAAACTCGGATTTCAATTTAGAAACTCGGATTAACTTTTAGAAACAAGGATTTAATTTAGAAATAACGATTTTGTTTTAGAAATGAAGATTTACATTTAGAAACAAGGATTTGGTTTTAGAAACAAGGATTTGGATTTAGAAACGAGGATTGTGTTTTAGAAACGAGGATTTGGTTTTAGAAACGAGGATTTGGTTTTAGAAACGAGGATTGTGTTTTAGAAACGAGGATTTTGTTTTAGAAACAAGGATTTGGATTTAGAAACGAGGATTGTGTTTTAGAAACAAGGATTTGGATTTAGAAACGAGGATTGTGTTTTAGAAACGAGGATTGTGTTTTAGAAATGAGGATTTGGATTTAGAAACGAGGATTGTGTTTTAGAAACGAGGATTTGGTTTTAGAAACGAGGATTTCGTTTTGGAAACGAGGATTGTGTTTTAGAAACGAGGATTGTGTTTTAGAAACGAGGATTTACATTTAGAAACAAGGATTTACATTTAGAAACAAGGATTTTTTTTTAGAAACAAGGATTCAATTTAGAAATAAGGATTTTGTTTTAGAAACAAAGATTTCTTTTTAGAAAAGAGGATTTCTATTTAGAAATAAGGATTTTGTTTTAGAAACAAAGATTTCTTTTTAGAAAAGAGGATTTCTATTTAGAAACAAAGATTTCTTTTTAGAAATGTGGATTGCACCTCTGGGCCACCGTAGGATTCACTTTTAATATTGTTGGGTCACAGACATCAAAAAGTCATGGCATGTAAAAGATATGCGACCAAATATTAAATTATTATATTACTTTATTCTATATATTAATGCAGGGGTGCCACATGGCACATGTGGTTTTGTTAAAAATAATAATTTCTTGATGAGGGATTTTTTTTCTCATAATAAATTTACTTCAATTAAAGGTCGGATTTTAAAAATGTTTTCAGTGTCAGATTAAGCCAATTCACCAAACGTTACATTTTTTATAACCCTTTTTACTCATCTTTACCAGGGCTGTCAATAATAGTATAGGGCATTGTAACTAATGTGGGATAGATGCTGAATGCTTGATTTGTTAAGATCTTTAGTGTGTGTAAAACCTTTAAACACGCAAAACCAATACCAATAGTATTTGTTTTGCACCAATCATTGGTTGTGTTATTAGTTTTGCTTGTGATAAAATGTGTTGCACATGCTAGATGTCTTAGTAAAACTGGCCCATAGTGTTTCTTTATGACCGTGACATAACAAAAAAAATATATAAGTGAATTTTGATAACACAGCTCTATTTTTTATTTATTTATTTTAGTCAGGTGCTTCATAACATTGCAGGTGGTAAATGCCAGATACTCATGTGGCAGTAATTTACTTGATTGATTCTCACTGCAAGTAAATAAACCAATTAATTAAAACAACCAATGCAGAGATTTCCATGCCAATTATAAATAAAACCAACCCTATAAACACAGTTCCTTGCTAATACCTCCCTGCAATGTCATGTATGCAATGTACAGCCTCCCAGAAACGTAAAAAGTGAAATGTGTCGTCGCCGAGACGCCAGGTAAGAAACATTGTCGGAGCGTCTCCACTACTTTCCAGCGACGTCATTCCCATTGTAAAAGTTTAATTAACAATGTTGCACAGACGCAAAACTTCCTTAAAATACACATCGCATTTTTCAGCAACGTTGCCGCAACATAATTACTAGTAACATTGTAACCGTAATGTTGCAGTAACATTGTACTAATGTCATAAATGAAATGTTGCAACCACGACGTTGCAGGAACATAGTGTGTGTAGCGACGTCACTATTTAAATGACACATTATGGGAACCCGACTACAATTTACCATATTGGAAAATGATCAGTCCTTACAACATCAGGCCAGGAGGTTCACGATGTCAGAGAGCATATGAGCTTGATCCATTTCAAGTGAACATCCGTATGACCTCTTTGCATGCATATATGGCTAGCGGTTAATGTGAAATGCAAATATATATAGACCTGTAGTCTGGTCTTAATTAATATACCCGAAGACATAAAGGCTGACACGCAATTGACTGTAGCATTAGCCAGAGAGGGTTTCACTCAGCTGGGTTGTTCTGGTTTCATTACTCAGCTTGGGGGCGTCCCAATACTCGAACAATGCATCCTTCTACACTACCACCTCCTCTCTTCCGTGCCCCGGAAACCAATCTTTGTGTTCTAATATAACGCTGCGGATTACATATTTCTGGTTCCATATGAATTAATATCTCGACGCAAACTGCAATGTCAGGTACATTGCATACTGTACATGCAAACACTTGCACTTGAAATGTACTGGCTGTTTTGCAGACCTCCGGGTAGGAGATGAGTGGAGGAAAGGAGGAGAGGATTGAAGAATATTGGGATGCGCCCCTAGTGTCAATTGCATACTCCTTTGGCTGAGGAGGCTCTTACTGACTGCCTGCCCAAACTGCACAGGAAGTGACCTGTTGGCGCAGTCACAAGAGAAGGAAATAACCTTTTTGTAATGCAAAACTGTACGATCTAGCGAACCCATTTTAGAATGAGCGTAATACACACAGCATATGGGGACTCATTACGGAAAGGATAAAGATACGTATTTGACACTGCTGCTATCCCTCAGGTAATCATTAAGCCAATGTCTGTACACAATGCAGGTTACAATGCATGACCAATTTATCAACCAGGGAATCTAATCTAAAGCACAGTTTAATTCAAATACGAGAGTAATGTATGCTATGCTAATAACATAATAACATGAAGAAAACGTATATATATATATACATGAGGTCCAAGGTGTGGGCACAAGTGTAGAAACAGAAATGTGCGGGAAATAGGATAAACGATGAAACACAATGTAATAAACAAAAGTAAACACGTATATTAAAACAAAACCAGGAACAAGAATAAACACAGGTGCAAAGGAAACTGGAACTCTGGAAACAATCAACAAGACATTTAGCGGAAGACTGGCAAGCAACCGCACAACTCCAAATGTTGGACCCAAATGCAGAGTGAGACACGGGAGCCAAGGAGTAGTGCAAAATATTACAAAGTTTACTGGGGAACACGACAGAGGTACAAACGCAACAAAACGGGAGTAAACAGGAACAGAGCTAGGAACTAGGGCTATAGACTAGAAACTAATGACAAAGAACTCACACAGGAAACAGTAGGGCTGGGACTTAAATAGGGAAACGAACAGGTGAGACGACTGAACTAGTAGAGACACACATGACAATATGTAATGAGGGACCATGAAACAATCAGGGCAGATAATAGACCTGACAACAAGCCATCAATGGGCGGAAGGCCGGTGTGCGAACAGCCTCTGTCGGATGACAGGCGTAATGGTGACACAAAATGCCATCTAAATACTCTTTTCAGTCATGTTGTTATAAATGACGGTACAAACTCCAGCTTAACAAGGAAGAAAATAACTAACGTTATATCGTCTATCTGATAGTTCACTTCTGATCATCTATCTATCATCTAGAAAAGTGGCCATCTCCACATCGCTTCTCAAGCGTTGCAATTCTTTCAGCTCTCTCCAACGAGCAAATGCCAAACCAAAGTTGACCCTCATCTTACTCCGGTTTTTGTCATTAAAGACTTAGGACGGGTACTGGGGTATCTTGGCACTACTGCTGGTTGAGGGCTCCGGCATTGGAGCTAGAGGCTTGCCATAAAATTCAACCATCGCTGTCGGACAAGCTAACTGGCAACCATCTGAGACTCCTGACACAGAAATGGGTGTGGTACCAATGTCGTAATACTACTGGCTCAGGAGCTTTGTTAGAGGCGGGAACCAAACTCTGACATCTTAGACAGAGATAAACACCACACACACTTGCGGCCAGTAAAAAATAAAGTGTAATGATAAATTCACAATCTATATTTTTAGGGAAAAGCAATACTTTTATTCTGCACCTTTCAACAAGCTCTGTGAATACATTATTTCTTTAATTATTTGTCTACGCAAAAATGTTATATCTATAGCCTTTAAAGGCAAGTGCAAGACACCATTGCTTGCCCACATCCTGTACCCTGAGTGCACTGGAACTGGTAAACATTGTTAAGACAGCACTTGCATTAGTGTTTCCACATTTGGCTTTTTGGAAGCTCTGTGTCAATGAGTTGATTTATGGGATTGAAAAGCCAGTTGGTATTTGAGCATATATTTGGCTTGTTCATAGTCATATAATCTTTTTTTATCTATTCCCCCCCTTGGCTCTGTTTTCTTCTGGCATCTCTTAGCTACGTTGATAAATCAGGTTACCGGCACATGAGGTCATAAACTGACAAAATCAGAATGAATTTGGAGAACAAAATTAACTGTGACAGAATATTATAAAGCATTCAATTCCAACATCTGGGTTAAAACAAAAAAAAAGGTTTTAAAATGACATGGTACCAGCAGTTAACAGTGTTTAAAACATTCATGCGAAATGTTTCCAAAGCCAGCCGTTCATTTCTATTCATTGCCTACTTCATCATTTCAATGTCGAGAAGGAGACTGGCAAGGAGAGCAAAGTCACAGGTCACTGCACGTATGTCTGCCAGTGAGAAAGTAACTGCAGGGCGTGTGCGTGTGTGTGTCTGTGTGTGTCAGAAAAAACCTAAGGAAGACAGTCTCTATCACCTATCAAGTTGCGAGGTGCGGCTTTGCATGGTAGTACAGAGCACATTTTCTGAGAAAAGACAGGTCTCAGCAGGTAGCTTTTGCATTAAATTATGACGTAGAAGTTAGGCATTAATGACAGCAAGCCAAAAAAAAGCCATAGAAGGTATTTTTTAAAAATAGAGTAAACATAGTGGCCAGTTTACGTACTTGGAAGATGGTCTTCTTTGAAAGACAATAAGGCAATATAGTTTCTGCACTTGATCACCCTATAGCACAGGTGTCAAACTCCAGCCCTGAATGAATTGCCTGCTGGCTCTCATTTCTTTCAGCACCAGGGATTAATTTAAGTCATTGATTGGCTAAAAAGCCCACACGCCTTTTTCTCAAGGCCGTAGTTGGCTACTGATTGAAAGGAAACCACAAATACCCGCAGAGACTGTGGCCCTCATGGACTGTATTTCCACACCCCTGCACTAGAGCAATGAACACAGAGCATGGCTTTGTGCAGTGCAGAGCAAACAGACAAACACACAGCTCTATAATACCATACTAACACGGGATCATCCCCAGCTGTTTATTCATGTAATTAATGTTGGCAAAATCATTATGCAGATCAGTATTGGAGACAAGCTTGTGCTGACCCCCACAAAGCCGAGTGCAACTATGACTGATACCTATGTCTAAAATTCAACATTGATGTTTTTTGCTTTGAGGACAATACCTTCCCTGCCAGATGATTTGGGAACAATCAATTGTAAGTGGACGTGGCTCATGTAAATCTTAGCATTCATCTGCGCAATGTAGTAGTTTGACTTTTTTGTGCATGAGCACTTTGAAAACATGTTAGGTTTGTTTTTAACTTAACTTTTTTCCAATTAAATGATGTTTATTAATTGTATTATGTGGCACTGAAAGTAGGCTACATAGGCGTGAAAACATTGGATAGGTCCTGTTCCTGCTGGCATACAGATTTATGACTTTTGGAACATTGTAAGGCTACGGACAGGTAGGACAGAACAGCTGGACACAGGAACATGTGGGAATTCTGGTTTTCACTGGCGTTTTACTCACTGAGCGAGACCTTAAATAATAGGTAAACAAATGCAAATAATCTCCCTTCGCCATCATGGTTTCAAGGTAAAAATAATAAGACAAAATAAACAAAACCACAAGGAAGACTTTTCAGTCACTCTGCTCTGGTGTTTTTGTTGGTCTCGCTCACTCTCACTTTTCACAACTTAGTAGACGAAAAATTACTACAAAAGGCGTATCATTGCCACCTGTATTTCACTTGAACCGTTAATTTTATTTTGGCGAAATTTAGCTGATTGTGTCATTGTTTGTTTACTTTCTATTATAAGCCAATGCTAACCAACATTACTAGCTATTGTTGCATACACATTTAGATTTCTGGCATTTCTCAGAAGATGTTCGCCTTGTTTGAATTTGGTAGTTCCCGGAAAACATTGGAGGCATTGCATTGTGGGAAAAGAATACTACCTTTCTTCAGAGAAGGATAGTCCAGAGCATCCCTTGTGAAAGGATAAAAGGAATCGTGAAGCTCCTTTCCTTCTCAATATAATAAATTTGAACGTTTTTTAGCATGGCTGCCCGGGAAATATTTCCGGTTCATGCGATCTAAAGAATCCTTCCTTGCTCGAATTTGACTATAGGAATGCAGCCATGGTCTCATCCCTGGGATGTGATCAGTAATGTGAGCAAGGTGTGTGTCCACATAACCAGTATGACCGTGTGACCCTCAGATTGATTAGATTTCCTCTCTCTCAGACCGAGCCCTGCCACACAGAGTGTAGCTGGTCTGTGGTTGGTCAAAGTTGGTTAAGCCGGTAGACTAAGCTTGTGACCAAACTGGTGGACTAGCTGACTATGGGCTGGTCAGTTGTTGAACAGCTGGTCGACCAGCTAAAACCAGATAACCTTTGCTCTTAGGTTGCAGTGAAAATATACAGGATGGGAGATCTCCAGGAACAGGAAGTTGAGACCACTCATGTAATATATCTATTGCAGAAAAAGCAAGAATCGATGGTAATGTTGCTACTTTTTTTCTAAGAGAGAGAGAGAGAGCGAGAAAGAGAAGAAGAGAGAGAGAGAGAGAGAGAGAGAGAGAGAGAGAGAGAGAGAGAAAGAGAGAGATTTCTGGATTTCTACCACTTATTTTGGATGCACAAGTGAGAACTACATCAGTAGTAATAGGTTCATATAAATACATATCTTTAAAAAAAAAATCATAGAGCAATTACACCTGCTATTGGTTTGGGGGATGAAGTTAATTAGCAAAATTACTGCTGTGACTGTTTTAATCAGACATTTATATGCACTGATAATTCCATCTGGTTCCCACATCCCTCAGTCAGAATTCTAATTCAAATTCTAGACGTAGAATTATATAGGCCCACATTAGATAACTGAGACATCAGCAGCGCTTTTCCATGGACAAAATAAAAATAAAAATACATTTTGACCTTGAGTTCACCTCTATGGAAAATTGTCCTGGATAACTGAAAGTGGTTTTAATATAAATAGGGTTGCCACTTATTTGATTATCGGTCAGGGCAGTCAGTCATAACAGTCAGAACAGATATTACAGTGCAGTTATGGGGCAGATATTAATGCATCAGTTGTTATCCTCCCAGCAAATCTCTAGTGGGATTTACATCTGATCAAAATTTGAATTATGTTTAGCAATACCGAAAAGCAGAAGATTCTCTCTGGCAATTACTCGCAAACCCATGGTGTCCAATTTTTATTTTTAACCTCATTGAAATTCCAAATAATTCAAGGCAATGTAAGATTTATGATACTTAAAAAATGAAGAAAGAAATACATAAAAATAAAAAAGCTATTTTGTTGACATATTTATGCTCTATTGCCACAATCTAATTAAATTACCACACAGCAAAAATTCCAGTGTAACACTCCTAGGGTGTTAAATGTACAACACCATTTTCTCTGCTGTTTCTCTTTTTTGCTTGTGTTATACCCAGTCATGTTAGCATCACCTGTTTACCTGTGGAATGTTTCAAATAGGTGTTTTTTTTTTTGCCCCTGTCCCAACTTTTTATGAACGTGTTGCAGGCATCAAATTCCAAATTAGCGTATATTTACAAAAATCCATAAAGTTGATAAGGTAAAACATTACATATTTTTTATTTGTACTGCAGTTCTTGCCATGCTGTAGGGGTGCGCATTTGCTAGTTGTATTTCCGTGTAGTTCCCCATTTAAAATCCAGTTTTAACTTTGCTTTGCGTGTGCATATGCGTGTCTTTGATATGCCGCTTTTTGTTGACACAAAATGCTGAAAAACTACTCATTTCCAGAAGGAACATTTGGGTAGTAAGCTGCTTGTGGGTTTGTGGCTACCTTGCTGTGTTGTAGTCTGTCCCTTGTCTGGGTTCATACACATTTCGATCAATGGATTTCCATGACTTCTCAATAACTTTAAACCAAATTTTCATGAACAAACATTTTGTAATGTCACTGTATACATAAAAATGTGGATAGCATTTGGTATTGAAATTAACCATGAGAATTCCAAAGCACACATTATGCCTTGAATAATATGAATGACAGACAATATAGATTGATCAAAAGAATAAACATCTATAAATTTATTTTAGGCATTCCATAACACTGACACATATTAGTAAGCGCTTTAGTACGCAGCAGCGTCTAGCTAGTGCACACATTGCTTTCCCTATTGTAGTGCATATTTTTGACTGATAAACATTGGCTAACAATCCTATGTCTGAATTTTGGGGAGAATTGAGAGAAGGTGTCACAATTTGAAACGGGCAAATCCCGTGCCGAAATCTGGACCAGGTTTTTGCGAAATCCACCCCTCTCCGAACAGTGCACCAGACAGAAGTAAAGGGTAAAAATTATGTTTTATTGTATACAAATGGTATTTTAAAAGGTTACACAAGCACAATCAGCCTGTCTGTGGTCCCTTTTCCCTCCCCATCTCTCTTTCTCCAATCCTGCCGGATGAAGCCGACCCCTCCCGCAGGTAAGCGTGCCTCCCCACACACCACATGCAATACACACTATCACTCACCCCACACGTAGACACACTGTGCTAGTTAGGCTTTACGATAGGCTACTACAAGAAGGGCACACACACACATTCGTGATCACCCCTTCAATAGCCACCTCGGGGGCTGCCGGCCGCCCGGCCCCACAATGCTTATGGGGGGAAAGCCTACACACAGACAGGCACTGTGTAGGCTTTGTGTGTAACCAAACTAACTATCATTCCACGCAACAAACAAGCAACAGTAAACATGTTAAGAATAAGTGTTGTGGAGTCCTACCGACACCGCAACCCTGGGAGGACTACCACAATTAAGAAATATAAAAAAACTAAAATAAACACAAGCCGTCCGGCCGAAATAATCACAGCACACACAAATACACAACAGGACAGCTTTTGCCGTCCTCGGTGGTCGCCGACGAGAATCAGAATGTCCACCCCTCGGGCAAATTACGGGATACAGGTCGTCGCTGCACACCGCTGCCCTCGTCACACTCGCCGGGTTAGATGCGGGACATCGACTCTAACAGGGGAGCGAAGGACACACCCGCTGCCGCTCAGTTCCCCGGTTGCCCCGGTCTGAGACTCACACACACGCTGCAGCTTTCTATATGGCGCGAACATGTTCTTTACGGTCTGGGGGAAGTCAGTTCCCCCAGCAACAGCTCATCACCAGATCTCTCTGGTATACTGGCTGCAACACCCCGATCAGCTCTGCAGTCCGCTGTCATTGTTGGCCGTCAGTTCAATATCTGAAAATAGTTCCACTATCATAGCCAATTTAAACTTGAAAACCGCTTATAAGCTCAAAACAAACATGTACCTTTTCACCTTAATCAATGTATTATCCGCCGTAGTTCATTTGTGCTTTAAAACGATTCATTTTGGTGAGGTCCCGAAAATCAATGGGAGTGAATGGGGACCCTGACAACCGGGACTAACGGTGATGCCTTTAACGGTCAGCAGGGACAGCTGATGTTGCTCGTATTCACGTTATGCAAATAGAATGGGGTACTGGGGTAGGCTCCACAAAATTACTTAGGTCACACAAAGGTGAAATATCCTTTTAAATGGTCACGTAAATAATGACCAATATTGATGGGTGGGGGGATTCACATGGCTTGCATTTTTTATCTACCTAAAAGATTGAGTTAATTTGTCATGGAGGGAGTTTTATGTCAAAAGCCAGTATTTTAGTAAATGCAGAATGTAATATTTATATTATTCTGCCTGGAAATAATTTATCTCTTCTGGCTGCTTGCCACATAAGTCAAAGTTCCCAGTGTGGACATTTGAGGGACACTACTATGTTTCATTGCCACAATCGACGTGCTTTATAACAGTTTCCGTCACCAGAAAGGTTGGTCAAAAGGCTTCCTGTCCTGGGGTAGAACATATTTTCATAACCTTGTCAGTTTCATTGCGCCGTAAATCTGTTTAAGGTCAGGGAAATGCCGTCAGCTTGAATGGAGAGAGGCCCAGGGTTAATTGAAAAAGTATGCAGTCTGCATTCCTTCTAAACTGATTATATACTGGGGCCCAATGGTGCACCCCCTGATATGGAGCACTTTAAAACCATCAGTGCATTTAATGCAATCTTCCTTATGTAATGCGAATCGCGTTTACCCCGATGCCTTTTTTAAATGGTTTGCCTTGTTACACAGTCTGCTGGTTCCCCGAGGCTTGAAATTAGCACACTTTGCCGATTCAACGGCGGCGCGCCGCTACTGGACAAGGCGAGGACATTAAAAGAGGTTATAGGAGCTTTACATGATCGAGCAGTGTTGTGCGAAAAGACTTTAACCTGACAGCGCTCAGGCCGACCGCTTTGCATCCCGCCATGCTCGATAAAAGACGAGATAAACTCTTGATAGAATGAGGTTTGGTGGGCCCAGGGCCGTCTGGAGGAATACATCAGCTGATCTATAGCCTCTCTGCTCCCGCCAGCTGATTAGTAGTAACACCCCCCCCCCCCCCCCCAACCTCCCCTCCCCATGCACAGTTTATTCACCCTCGAAGACCTCAGCCTGTATGGGCCTGGCATGGTGCATTTGTCATATGCTGGATATTGCAGGAGAACGGCGCTTTCCCTGATCTGTGATTTGTTTAGTATGGTCCTGACTCTCTCCCTGAGCAGACATGTCCGTGTGAGAGAGGCTGTTCCAATGAGGAGCAACGGTGACCAAATCCCAAAACGATTCATGGCTTTGCTATGTCATAGAGAGTCTCTCTCATCAGGGCATCTCACTAGGCATTGCCACAGGATTTTGCTGTATGTTTTGGGTCGTTGTCTTGCTGCATTTGTAACCTTCCGTCCAATGAGCATGGGGGCCTTTCTCTGAATATTGGTGGACAGCATATTTCTGTACACTTCACTGTACACTTTACTGTACACTGTCGCTGCCATCACTGGTTACATCATCCCTCTCTTTGTTCACATCTTCCATCACTCTGGTAAAGGTTTATCTTTGTCTCATCTCTCAATTAGACTTGTTTCCAAACCTCCTCAGGCTCATTTTTGTACTTTTTGTTGAACATTCCAATCTTGCCTTTTCTGTTCTTGTTGCTGATGAGAGGACATCTGGACGTGTAGCCACTGTAATTCACAATATTTTTCCTGCAATACCTTTATACCTTCACATCAATGTATAGAGATCATTACCAATTTCTCGAGCTGAGAATCAAGGATTTTTTTCTTTCTTATAATCATCACTTTCTGGTGTGTTTCGCAGATGGCCTGACTCATAAGTTCTCCAGTAGTTCATTTTTTTTCCTTTTGGACATTTTGTCCTTAGGACTTTGGAATACACAAACATTCTACAATAGCTCTAATTGATTTATTTCTATTTTTCATCCTTATAATAGCTATCTTGGTTGTCATAGTCAGTTCACTGGCCAACATCTACAGTTGTTTTGTCTTGCTTATAAAGTAGACTTTATAAATGATTTATAAATAATTAGAGTAATATGGTAAACCTGTGAAATTTTAAACAGCTGACAGTCATTTGTCTCGATACTTATACTGACTTGGAATAGGGGGACTTGACTCATTCAATAGCTTTGTTGCAATATATTTCAATGTATTTTTGTCTCATAGACATTGTTTGATTTGAAAAGACAAACATGAGGAGGAAAAACTAGTGGATGCAGAGGAAAAACAAACAATTTGACACAACTGTACC
This sequence comes from Ilyophis sp. 1 JC-2022, assembly GCA_022702515.1. NCBI lineage: Eukaryota > Metazoa > Chordata > Actinopteri > Anguilliformes > Synaphobranchidae > Ilyophis > Ilyophis sp. 1 JC-2022. Next base: position 16,895,702 of record CM040400.1, on the reverse strand, counting down.
AATACTTTTGTAAATGTATATCATCAAAACATTATGAAATTAAATATGATGAATAATCAATGATTCATTAATTAATCAATAAAGTATTACAAGATTACAGCTCTTTACATGACCTATGTTTTGACAGAGATTCCCGGAGCACACTGCTACATATCACAGCATATCACTGAGCGCAACTCAGGAAACTTTCCCACTTAGGATTCGATGGCACTGCATGAAATTTGTTATCAGTGTCATTTCCTAGAGGGAATTAGGAAGAGAAAACATAAATTGTGAGCAATGGCAGACCAAAGCCAAATTGAACTGAAATTTACACAAGGGAAGAGGTTATTTTGTCAGGTTTCAAATCATGATGGATAACCAGGGCTCACAGGCAGCACATGCATGAAGAACTTGTTTTTGGAGTAAAGTTCCCTTGGGATTGTCAGAACTTTGTCTTTCTTTAAATAAAAAAAACAATTTTAAATATATTTTGAAGTTGAGTCTTTGTTTACATTTCCAATATGAACATTTGATACATTTGAGAACAATACTTAGTACTTAATATATTAGAGAGGCTGAATTGCTCGTTGGGGGCAGGAAGAGGAAGGGACATGTTAGTGACCAGAAAATGGTAGTTTTATAACGCTATGCATGAATGTGTTTGCTGTAGATGGGATAGCTAAAGGCAGGATCCACCATATCTCCATCCGTAAACTCTAAAATGTGGTCTGGAGGCTTGTGCCATACTAATGTAACAGAAGGTAGACTTTAGAGTTGCATGGGATAATGGTATGAAGGTACCACCAATATACAATATGTGTATGAACCAATCAGATGACTCTAAAGGTTTGCTGAAATCAGTGAGCCACGAGCAGACATGCAGCCGTTATGCCAACAACAAAAAAAACAACAACAGAAAAACAGACATGGACCTGTTGCCGTGGTAGCCATCAGTTGGTTGGAAGCCCATCCCCAAGAGGGCGCAGACTCTGATTGGATAACCAGACGTTCACACAAAAAAACAAGCACTGTCCAGAGGGCCGATCAAATCGAGACGGGTGGATTAATCATTCCCGGACCACCTGTGTGCATTGTAATGGGTGGGGGCGCGGGGGGAGGGGGGGGTGTTGGAGAGGCAGCGCCACTCAGAAGCACGGTCGGTCTGATTTGCAATCCAGTGAACCTCATAAAGCTAGCCATGGGTGACCGCAATTCAGCGATCGCAGCACCTTCAGGACACACGCCTGGGATGAAAATGAGTCGGCTTCGCCCGCGGTCTAATCGACGAACACTTGAAAGGCATCAAAGAGGCATGCAGTTTGGACCTTTCCTCTTGGGCCCTGGCATTAAAAATGTTTAATATTGCATTTGGGCCTCGAATTTAATTTGTCATCCTCCCCAGTTCTGTCGCTCCCTATAAAGGGTTTGGCGGCAGTGTGGTTCAAAGTTTTCTCACGGCACACTTTGCGATTACTTAAAGTTTGACAACTGTGGCAGAGTCACTGATGATGAAAAATGTGCTCCTTTGCATTTTTTATTGAGAGCTGCAGTAGCAGTTTCCCAGTTTTTTTGTTTTTGTTTAAATCACTGAAACAACTATTATTTTGATGGCAAAATTACAGCCATACTTCTGATACTGATGGTACCTAACCAGAAAAGAATTAACAATTTTTATATAACCCATGGATAAAAATGGTTAATATTATATTAATTGTTTATAAATTATACTCTCTATATTCAATGTAGCCTGCTGTAACGTGTACACTTGGGCAATAGATAAGTACATAAAGTGAAGCTCAGAGCAGTGCATACCTTTTGACGTACTTCAGTTATTTTATGTGGAAATCAATATAGGTGTCAGTAACCTACCCCACATTTCTGGTGATGCTATTTGATGCCGCTGAGCAGAATGTAGCACAATTATTTGCCTCCAAATCAAATGTCGAATTCTGTATTTGGAGGTAGGTTAAATATATTGTTGTCAAAAGCTTCACTGAATTGTGTTTAACATACACATTTGCCAGACGGGTAAGAGCACAGGTTATCTTATACAAATGCTGAATGTGTGCCAACAGGGAAAGAAAATGGACGTGCTGTTTGGCAGCTGTACTTTTACAGCTGTAAAGGGCCCTGAATCCAGAAACTTGTGCTAGTTTATTTAGGCAGCTGGACATTTCTATTCATTTCTTTTCAAATTTAAGTAAGCACCAATTATTATTTTTTTCAGTACATGCCATACTTTCTTAAAATGGAAAAAAAATGCAACAATTTATACAGTGCTATTCATCAAAAGCATTGAAAAACTCATTTGGAGGGACACATTTATTAACAAAGCTGGAGGCTCTATGTACATGATAACAAAGGCTTAATCACCCAGCAGGATAATAAAGACAAGAGGCTTATTGGCGAAACTTTGTGTCATATTTAAACAGATGGCAGTGGGATGCTGTTACATTAATGAAACCCCTTCTCTGCTTCAGGTATTCATCTTTCTGACAGACTAGTCCCTGTAGTGCACACATCCAAGTTCCATCATCATTTTGGGAAGTTTATTTTGGCTTTAGTGCCACGGTAGTCATTTTTGAACCTGTCCACACTGCTTTGTGGTTATGGGTTAGGTGATTATGGCATGTACCTTAAAAAAATACTGACATATAGTCCTTGTGACATATATTTTACTTTCTTTATATATTCATTTACTTTTATATATTTACGGTCAGCCAGAAAACATATATTGGAGTTCACAGCACTCATGGTCTTTTCCTCCTTTTTAGTGTAATTTTTATGTTATTAATATTATAATGAAAACATAATCACAAAAAATGAATCTTGAGTTGCTGTATGTCATTGCCATCTTTCCCAGGTTTTAGTTTGTTTATAAATAGAGCAGTGTATAAAAGCAAACTATTTAATTAAAAAACTTTAAAAAGTATGTTCCGATATAGGAACAATAATAGATTATTAGAAAGTCAGATAAATAAACATTGGGTTCCCTGAAGGAATATATTAAGCGCCCCTGGGTTAAAAGGAAGATTTGACGAGAGACGAGTGTGAGACGAGTGTGAGACGAGTGTGAGAGGGTGGATTGCCTCTGAGCTCCTGAGTGTGTGGCGGTGGATATTTCTTTCTTGAAACTATTTTATTTCCGGCAGCGGGCGGGTCTTTTTCTCCCCTGTCAGAGTTGGTGTCCCGCGTGTAACGAGTGTGACGAGGGCGACGGTGTGCAGCGACGGCCCGTGTCCCGTAATTCGCCCGAGGGGTGGACATTCTGAATCCTCGTTGGCGACCACCAAGGACTACAAAAGCTGTCCTGTTGTGTATTTGTGTGTGCTGTGATTATTTTGGCTGGACGGCTTGTGTTTATTTTTGTTTTTTTAATATTTATTAATTGTGGTAGTCCTCCCAGGGTTGCAGCGTGGGTAGGACTCCACAACACTTATTCTTCACGTGTTTAATATAGCTTATTTGTGGCGTGGAATGATAGTTAGTTTGGTTATTGTCTGTCTGTGTGTGGGCTTTCCCCCCGTAAGCATTGTGGGGCCGGGCGGCCGGCAGCACCCGAGGTGGGCTATTGAATGGGTGATCATGAGTGTGTGTACATGCCCTTCTTGTAGTAGCCTAAGTAAGCCTAACGAACACAGTGTCTACGTGTGGGGTGAGTGATAGCGCGTATTGCGTGTGGTGTGTGGGGAGGCACGCTTACGGCTTCGTCCGGCAGAGAGAGAGAGACGGGGCGAGAAAAGGGACCCACAGACGGGCATAGCTTTGTCAGATTGTGCTTGTGTGACCAACTTTTTATAAACTTTTGTACCCAATAAAACATAGTTTTTACCTTTTACTTCTGCCTGGTGTACTGTTTGGAGAGTGGTGGATTCTGCAAAAACCTGGTCCGGAGAGAATTTGCATGGATGTATTGAGTGGTGGACATGGCTATAATAATACAATACTATCTTAGGCCCATGGAACATCATGACCAGGACAATAGGTTTGGACTAGATAAGAGTAAGAGTTAACTATTACATAAAGCTGGATTGACATAATCTAGTTCATGGTTTGTGTAAAAATAAATAATAATTCTGTTGTGGTATGAAAATAAAAATAACAATGAATAACCAGCAATAAACCAAGGGAAATCGATTTTTCACTTTGTAATACAAATTAAAATACAACATTTAGTGATATACAGTAATTCATATAAGTAGGTAAGGCTACCCTATGTCCTGTCTTAAAATCATTATTTTTCCCAGGATCATCCTAGCTCGAAATGTAAAGGATAGTCTTTGAAGTGCCAGCAGTCCTGCTCACAAATCAAAATAGTATAGTTCTATTATTTCACAAAGCCATTGTGTTAAGGTTCCTGATCAGAACTGGACCGAAAATGCACGACTCAGAGACACAATAAGCTCAATAACTCACAATAAGCTCACAAAGAGCGTTTTATTTGCTACAGCAAACTCTTGTAGCGAGAGAGGGGAAGGGACTGAATCCTGGGTAGGGCAGAACCAGAGGGCAGAGCAGGAGAGGGAAGCAGGCAAAGAGCTGGATGGTGACTGAATCCTGGGTTGGGCGTAGCAGGGGCAGAGCGGGATGCGGGATGCGGGAAGCAGGGAATCGTGGCTTGGAACAGGCAGGAAGCTGCAGGCTGGCAGGTACAAATAGAAAGGCAAGATTAATCATTCATTCAGCAAGACAAGACAAGACTTAGACCGAGTTCCAATCTTCACATGACCGAGGTAACAATCAACAAGACTTAATAAACTGGCAACAAGGTAAAGAACAATAGAATAATATGTAGTGTGGTAAATGAGATAATGAGTGATTGCAGCGTGAGAATGTATGTGAGAGTGATTAAGCGGTAACAAGGGCGTGAGGAATGCAAACGGGGAAGGAATGTAATTGGCTGGGGAATTAGGGAGGGTGAAATGGGCAAACAAGATGGAAAACCCCGCCAAACTTGCACAACACGGAAGACAGACTGGAAGAGGAAATGGAAAAGGGGAAAAAACGGAGCACAAACAGGGATGGGGACTGAGAGAGAACGGGGAGCGTAACACATTGCCTCATATCCTGGGTGACACACTGTAATGTTTTGTATCAGGCCTTAGCAAGCGTTGCTAATACCACATTACCCTCTTACAATGAAAAAGATGAGGCATCAGATCCCGAAGACAGTAGTTTCTCCTGTGCTACATTTCAGATACATAGACCATTATGATGAAATGTTTTGAGATCTTCCAGCTAAAGTGAAAGTGTAGACTTCCCAATGTGAAAATTGGGACAGTCACATTCTCTCCTTCTAACTCGATAAGTGATAAAAGATGGCCCTGAACATTTCAACATTGAAAATAAGTCCAATCATTCAAAATTGAGCTTTTCCCCCAAGTGTCCCTGAAGCAGCAGTGTGCAATTGTTGCCTGTACCATGTCGCAAAGGTCAAATTATAAGTCAACAAAACCCAGCATGGTACCTATGAAATTCCATACAGTCATGTAATAATGTTATTAAATCATTAAATATAGCATTCGATACTATTGTATTAATATCTTGGCACGTGGCATACATTTTGATGTGTCATTTCACATGTTGTTTTTAATTTCACATTTATGTTGAAGTTTATATTAAGTCATTTGAAAGAGTGAAACAATCGTATCTGCATATTCACTTTTCAACTTATCAAGTGTATTTTAGATATGTGTAATAATGTATTTTAGATATTTTGGTTATGCTAATAGATTTTTCAACTCTAGATGCAGAACTTTAAACCTGAGGTGTCAGCATAAGATTAGCAGTCACCAATTCAAATGTTAATGATATTCTGTAGACCAGTGATGGGTCAATGTGAATTTTTATTCCACAATTAAATGATACATTAAATTACTAAAAAAAACACTATTACATCATATAATTATGCATAAAAAGTGAATACATTCATAAACCTTAAATTCCATTAGTATGAATTTTAAATTTGGACCTGTCCGTCCGTCCGTCCGTCCGTCCGTTGTCTTCCGCTTATCCGGGTCCGGGTCGCGGGGGCAGCAGCTTCAGCAAGGGAACCCAGGCCGCCCTCTCCCCAGCCACTTCCGCCAGCTCTTCCGGGGGAATCCCGAGGCGTTCCCAGGCCAGCCGAGAGATGTAATCCCTCCAGCGTGTCCTGGGTCGGCCCCGAGGTCTCCTCCCGGACGGACATGCCCGAAAAACCTCCCGAGGGAGGCGTCCAGGAGGCATCCTCACCAGATGCCCGAACCACCTCAGCTGGCTCCTCTCGACATGGAGGAGCAGCGGCTCTACTCTGAGTCCCTCCCGGATGTCCGAGCTCCTCACCCTATCTCTAAGGCTGAGCCCGGCCACCCTGCGGAGGAAACTCATTTCGGCCGCTTGTATTCGCGATCTCGTTCTTTCGGTCACTACCCATAGCTCGTGGCCATAGGTGAGGGTTGGAACGTAGATTGACCGGTAAATCGAGAGCTTCGCCTTTTGGCTTAGCTCTCTCTTCACCACGACGGACCGGTATAGCGCCCGCATCACTGCTGGCGCCGCCCCGATCCGCCTGTCCATCTCCCGCTCCATCCTACCCTCACTCGTGAACAAGATCCCAAGATACTTAAACTCCTCCACCTGAGGCAGGACCTCCCCCCCGACCCGGAGTGGGCAGTCCACCCTTTTCCGGCTGAGGACCATGGCCTCAGACTTGGAGATGCTGATTCTCATCCCAGCCGCTTCACACTCGGCTGCGAACTGCCCCAGCAGGAGCTGAAGGTCGCTGTTTGATGGAGCTAAAAAGACCACGTCGTCCGCAAACAGCAGACACGAAATCCTTCCACCACCAAACTCGACACCCTCCGCCACCCGACTGCGCCTAGAAATTCTGTCCATAAAGGTTATGAACAGAACCGGTGACATAGGGCAGCCTTGGCGGAGTCCAACCCCCACTGGGAACAAGTCCGTCTTACTGCCGGCAACGCGGACCAGACTCTCACTCCTTCGGTACAGGGACTGAATGGCCCTTAGTAAGCGGCCATCCACCCCATACTCCCGGAGTACCCCCCACAGGATGCCCCTGGGAACACGGTCATAAGCCTTCTCCAAATCCACAAAACACATGTGGACTGGTTGGGCAAACTCCCATGCCCCTTCCAGCACCCTAGCGAGGGTAAAGAGCTGATCCACGGTTCCACGGCCGGGACGAAAACCACATTGCTCCTCCTCGATCTGAGGTTCAACTATCGACCGGACCCTCCGCTCCAATACCCTGGAGTAGACCTTCCCAGGGAGGCTGAGGAGTGTGATCCCCCGGTAGTTGGAACACACCCTCTGGTCCCCTTTCTTAAAGATGGGGACCACCACCCCGGTTTGCCACTCCAAAGGCACTGCCCCCGATGTCCACGCAATGTTGCAGAGGCGTGTCAGCCAAGACAGCCCTACAACATCCAGAGCCTTGACATACCCAGGATGGATCTCATCCACCCCCGGAGCTCTGCCGCCGCGGAGTTGTTTCACCGCCTCGGCGACTTCTGCCCCGGAGATTGGACGACCCCTCCCCAAGTCCTCCCTCGACTCTGTCTCCTCCATGGAATGCGTGTTGGTGGGATTGAGGAGCTCCTCAAAGTATTCCTTCCACCGTCCGACTATCTCCCCAGTTGACGTCAGCAGCCCCCCGTCACTACTGTAAACAGTGTGAGCAAGTTGCCGCCTTCCCCCCCTGAGGCGACGGACGGTTTGCCAGAACCTCTTCGGAGCCGATCGATAGTCTTCCTCTATGGCCTCCCCGAACTCCTCCCACGCCCGAGTTTTTGCCTCGGCGACTGCCACGGCCGCACACCGCTTGGCCCGCCGGTACCCGTCAGCTGCTTCCGGAGACCCACAGACCAGCCACGCCCTGTAGGCCTCCTTCTTCAGCCTGACGGCTCCTCTCACCCCTGGTCCACCATCGGGTTCGGGGATTTCCGCCGCGACTGGCCCCAGCAACCTTGCGGCCGCAGCTCACGACAGCCGCCTCGACAATGGCAGAGCGGAACAAGGTCCATTCGGACTCAATGTCCCCCACTGCCCTCGGGACATGGTTGAAGCTCTGCCGGAGGTGGGAGTTGAAGATCGTCTTGACAGGTTCTTCCGCCAGGCATTCCCAGCAGACCCTCACTACTCGTTTGGGCCTACCAGGTCTGCGCGGTGTCTTCCCCCGCCATCTGATCCAACTCACCACCAGGTGGTGATCAGTTGACAGCTCAGCTCCTCTCTTCACCCGAGTGTCCAGAACATACGGCCGCAGGTCAGATGATACGACTATGAAATCGATCATTGACCTACGACCTAGGCTGTCCTGGTGCCACGTGCACCGATGGACATCCTTATGTTCGAACATGGTGTTAGTTATGGACAAACTGCGACTAGCACAGAAGTCCAATAACTGAACACCACTCGGGTTCAGATCGGGCCGGCCGTTCCTCCCAATCACGCCCCTCCAGGTCACGCTGTCATTGCCCACGTGAGCGTTGAAGTCTCCCAGTAGGACAACGGAGTCCCCAGTTGGGGCGCTTTCCAGCACCCTTCCCACGGACTCCAAGAAGGGTGGGTACTCTGAACTGCTGTTTGGCGCATAAGCGCAAACAACAGTCAGGACCCGTTCCCCGACCCGAAGGCGCAGGGAAGCAACCCTTTCGTCCACCGGGGTGAACCCCAACGTACAGGCAGAGAGCCTGGGGGCTATCAAGAAGCCCACCCCGGCCCTCCGCCTCTCACCTGGGCAACTCCAGCATAGGAGAGAGTCCAACCCCTCTCAAGGACTTGGGTTCCAGAGCCAGAGCTATGTGTCGAGGTGAGACCGACTATATCTAGCCGGTAACGCTCAGCCTCTTCCACCAGCTCCGGCTCTTTCCCCGCCAGAGAGGTGACATTCCATGTCCCTAAAGCCAGCTTCCATAGCTGGGGATCAGACCGCCAAGGCCCCCGCCTTGGTCTGCTGCCCAATCCACAAAGCACCGGACCCTTCCGGTTCCTCCTGCAGGTGGTGGGCCCACGGGAGGACGAGCCCATGTATCCAGTTCGGGCTGGGCCCGGCCGGGCCCCATGGGCGAAAGCCCGGCCACCAGGCGCTCGCCCACGGGCCCCTACCCCAGGCCTGGTCATACTTTACTCTAAGTGCAATTCTTTATTAATTAAAATTGCAGAACACAATTAACCAGATGTAATTACGGCATATGTGCCATTTATGGCTTTTGGAGAGCATTTACTTGCATTTACATTACCTAACAGGCAAGAAAGATGCATTTATTCATTTTGCCTTCATTCAGATGACATGTTACTAGGACTTTGCAAAGAATATATTTTTTAGAAAGTTCTTTAGAAATAATAGTAAAATGACAAGACTGCTGAAGTGAAAATGAGTTTACATAAGACAATTATTGACAAAAGAATGATTGCATCCAAATGTGACTGCTTCTTTCCATACACAATTTCGGTTTGCTTATTTCATACCAAAAGCTCAAGGCTGATTTTTCCATAGTGTATGAAGGGGAAATAAATATATATTTCTCTTCTTTATCTTACAGGTAAGGACAAATGCTGATAGAAGCAGGTCATGGCATCATAGCATCAGCATATGATGATATGAGTCTGACTATAGAAAGAAGAATGCAAAGCATAGCAGCCTCTCGTGTTTGACTGTGCTGTTCTTTGTTCAGACTGAACAGGCTGTGAATGACTTTGTACCTGCAGATTATTAGTATACCCCATATACTGCAAATGTCAAGTCAATTTATTAGGCTAAATAACATCCACCTTCTTCTACGAGGACACTAAAGTTATTTTCCATTCTGGCCAGTTGCCGCTGACTTTCTGAAGAAGAAAAAAAAGGCCTTGCTTACGAAAATAGGTTACAAAGAGTTTAGGAGAAAGTACCATAGCAGTTAGATTGAATGCCGCTCTTAGTATTGTTTCTTGTTCCTTTGCGTGTGCAATTTCATGGCAGACTGCCAGTACATACAAAAAAAAAACTGTTGTTCGTCCACAGAAACATCTTCCTGTTGAAGGTAACAGAGCACAGTGATTAGTGGTGTCATCTCAGAGAAAAACCCCATCGACAAGCAGGATTTATTCGTTTTTAATAAAATAAATAACTGAATGATGTCGGCTACAACATGTTGTACCAAAGCAAACTTAAAAAAAATAAAAACAGACACATGGCAACTGCGCTTTATTACTTTAGTAATGAAATTTGAGCATGCTCTCTTTCTAACCTCATTCTGCTAAAGGTAAGAAAGCATGCTCTTTCTTCCTGTGATGGACTGAAGTGATTAAATGCACAAAACTATCAAAAACATTTTACATACTTATGTTATTTAAATCCTTCTTCACTACTGGGCATGAGATCTATTGAAGAAAGGTATCCACCCACCACTGGCGGAAGAAGTCAGTAACGTCCCAAGTTACCCTGGCGCTTCCAACTCAATCAAGAAATGCAGTAATTGCACAAGCACTTCCTCACAATTTATGCCTCCTGTTTCTGTTTTCTGTGATTTTCACCAACTCCGCCATGATTGCTCTGTGATTTTAGCCAATATTTTCCATGACAAACACCCAGACATGTTTACAATCGCTGTATTTTTATGACACACTGCATGAACCCGCAATAAAAAAAAACTGCATATTTCCTTTCTTGTCACTTGCCCCCCTATCAAGTGTAAATGTGACTTCCCAGTCAAATAAAGGTTATAATAAAAAGTCATTTTTCTTTCTAAAGCCATTGGAATTCACATATTTCAAAGCTGTTCTGTAAAAAAAATTCTGATCCCCTCTCATTATCAGTAAACTTGTTTTTCAGTTACAGTTCTCACATGCTTGTCTTGCTAAAACATTTACAATATGTAATAATGTTGGTCCCCTATCAGAGTAACTACACTGTGCATTATTCATTAAGACAATGGATCACTAACGATCGAGCATTCATTTTAGAGGTGACAAGGTTAAAGCATACAGTTTGACGTAACAATACTACTGTTCACTACTAATGTAACTGACAGAGTAATGATGATAATAATAATAATAATAATAATAATAATAATAATAATCACTGTCATTGTTATTGTCATTGTGCATATAATAATTTTTATTTATATTTTTATTTTATTTATCCTTTTTCAAGAACCCAACCCAAATGATTTATCATTGAACGTTTTACTGCAGCATTATATGACATACCACTTTTTAATATTACTATTTAACATTAGCAATAACATAATGGTAGCACATGGCAGGCTTCAACCGAATCTGTCTCAGGGCTTGACCAAATATCGTGATCACAGACAGACTGAATGATAGATATGGACTAATGTGAGAGGTTAGCACACACACATGCGCGCACACACACACACACACACACACACACACACACACACACACACACACACACGCACCTTTCCACATGAAGGATTCTCATCTGCGAGATGGGACAAAGTGGGGCTTGTCAGCATGTTAGAGGACAGACTGCAGAGAGACCCTGCAGGTCAAAGCACAGGTCAGTCCATTCATCAGCTGCGTGAGCTGGCAGGGCCATGTTCCTGGATGGCAGCAGGAGAGATGTAACACAAAATGGACTCACTCTAAAAGGGCTGAGAGCTTCGGCCCTCACCGCGCAGGTACGTTTAGGGGAATGGGCATCAGGTGCTGACAAGGCCTGGCAACTGAGCATGTTGGCAATCCATGAAGAAAAGAAAAAAAAAACCCAAAGGTAAATCATTAGCAAATGAGAGCTGACAGAATCACTGTACCGTATGCGTTCTGCTGACAGCCAACAGGAAGAGACCGGGGGACCCGCATGTCGAGGGTGCATGCTGGGAAGGGAACAAAAGATCTGGGTAAGGACCCGAGAGGATGCTGTGGAGATGTCGGCTCTGGTTATCATGACGGCAAATCGAAAGCAATCCTGACAGTGAAGAATGTTCAAATCAGGTGACATCAATCAAAACACAGCAGGTACTAATTGCATTCCAGCCATAATCATAATAATAACAGTAATAGTAATAATAATGTAAAACTAAAGCCATGAATTAGATGCCATGTGTAGGCTGCCGCCAACATGATCTTGGCTCGTTTTACTTTGCAGTGGCAGTAAACCTTTCACAAACGTAAACGTTGCAGAATGTAGTTGGTTAGATTTTCTCAAATCCAAAAATTTTGCAAGGTCAAGTAGTTTCTTGTTTTTGGTAGAAGCTGTTAGAAATAGCTGGTGTTAGCTAGAAGTGGTGTTTGTTTGCTCTGTCCCTCTTGTTCCTATCAGGGTCATATAATGACGTTATTAATTATAAATGAGAAAACACACTATTTTCGCTGAAGAATAACATGTGTGCACACAGTGTCATACTAAAGACAGCAGGGTTCATGTTAGTTTGACAGATGTATCCGTTTTTGACAGCCATGTAATCCACACTCTTGCACTCTGTTTTCAAGGACTTGATTCACCCAGCATTGTATTGTGTTCCATTCGAGCACCTCGGCAAATATTTTCTTCAGAAATACTTTTAATAATTTGTGTACCTTTGAAGTTTTTTTTGTATCTTGTAGTTTCTTTTGTATCCCATCCTCGCCCAAATGCTTGAAGTCTCTCGACTGCCACAGCGTCCCTCTACCCTCCACCATTTTTTTTCAAAAGAAGGAGAAGGGAGCAGGGTTAAGTGCCTACATCACTTAAAGATCCAATCATGGAAATTGGAGTTTAGCTACTTTTAACATTTATATGCAGTGTAGCATGATACTTATGTGCTGGTAAAATCTTAAGTTGGTACTACCTGCCATTTTTTTGTTGTTGCATAAGAAAAAACATCACCAGTCTTAAAAGTCTGTTCAGAATTGGCTCCAGCTGTGATGTCTATCACCACAGAGTATAATTACGAGCAAGTGGGGAGTTCATGACTAGCAAAACTGGCCATGTTAAATGTGCTGTGTCAGGGCACGTTGAATTTGTCCAGCTACAATAGTAAGCGCTTTGACGTTTACAGCTTTAACGTTACGCCTATAGTCTAGACCGCAGCCGTCACGTCAGCGTCACGTGAGCGTCGTGCTCATGTGACGACAGCTTGGTGCAAAAGAGGTGTGTTTTGACCGCTAGATGATAAACTACAAAACTGATTACAGAATCAGTAAATAAACCGGGCCAAAACATGCCATCGGAAATAATGAAAACAAAGAACAAGGTCAGATAATAAGCTAATATGATAAAAGTTTAATGATTACAATGATAAAACGACAACAACCCGAAGTTTGACATGTATTAAGTGCCTTTTTATTTGGCATCAACCTCGCGTTTTACACGCGTATTGTCAAAAAAATGAAACTTGAAGCGTAAATAAACGCTTCAGGTCTCTACGTTCGTGAAACGGAGCTGAGACGCGAGCCTGCACGGAGCCGGTGCAGACAGCTGCATAAAATGAGCGTTTCTCTTCCGAGAGACGGACGTCTACAAAACGCAGCTAAAACGCGTCTGGTCTAGACTAGGCGTAGTTTAGTCTACAGCTCTCTAGCCAAGATGCATGGTTGCGTACAAAGTCCTGTGACGTTAATCCATACGACCGATACCATTCATTACCTACCGAATAGAATCCAGCGCAGATTTTGGTGACACTGTAAAATACAATGCACGAGTTTCCGATTGCTAATGTTATTTAACGACGGCTCAGTCAGTGACTGCAGGTAGCCTCTGTTAGCAAGCCAGCTAACGTTAAACTCTGTCAATTTTATAAAAGCGAAACTGTCTAAAGTGTGGCTGTAATTTTACCCAAAATTATTCATACGAATGCTTAAAAACAATACTAGCTTGCAAATGGGAGAACACTCAATAATGTCGCATTTGTAGACCTATAGAAACAAACATTTGAAAGCATGCAGGGATGCATCTTCGACTGCTTGAAAAATAACATTAGCCTACAGGCTAAGTATAACTTAAACAGTTAAGAGGTAATCGCTATATTGTATATTTGTTACATTTATTTGCCTTTGTAAAAAATACATTCTTTAATGACTTCATTTGCTCTTTTTTATTTGTTTCTTGAGTTTTTCGGAACAAAAGTTTAATGTAGGCAAGAGTGTGATTGTGATTCCGCGGATCAGTTAGCCAATCAACGCAGAGCATGTGAAAAAAACCTGAACTGCCCACCCAAAACGGGCTGTTCAGCTGCAAGGGTAAAAAACTCACTGGATTTATATTTAAACATATATATATATATTGCAAAACTTTTTCTCTTAAAAAACCTTATCAACATGTTTGGTAGACCTTGACAAAAAATTGTATGATATGGGACCTTTAACGACTAGCTTTCCAGTCCAGTTCTGGTACACTGGTTCTTATCTGGTACACTGCACTGACTAACCACATCCTTACCTAAATTAAATGGTCAAAACCTGAATTTTTAAGGTAGTGAGTTTGGTTGCAAAAGAAAACTGTTTTCACTCCCCTTCATAACCAAACTGTGTGCGAATGTATCAGCATCAACAAGGAGTGACAACTGTCTTTAGCTGCAGTCTCTACGTGGCCGAATAGCTTCACTTTTATATGTGTTCATGGCTGGATTTTTACAGAAGCAATTCAAAGTTGCAACTTTATGGCTACAACCCAAATAAGTGCTATGCCACACTGAAGCCCTACAGGAAAAAATAAGCAGTTTGCTGCCAACCACTTTCTTATTCTGACCGTTCTGAACAAGATGCATAGATCGATATGAGTTATGACCATACCCTTCAGAGATTAGTCGTTTGGCAAGAATACAGGGATATTTTAATGAGAAATCAGAGGATATTAATTATACTAGAGCCGCGAGAGAATGCCCTAGCCTGACGTAGAAATAAAGTAACAAAATAACCACGGGGGGAAGCAAACACCTGCTTGCAAACCTCGTCATCAGTCTTGTAAAATGGAAAATAAAAGGATCAACACTTTCATGATTTCTTCAAGGCCAAATTAGAATGTGCGGCAGTGTTCCTCGGGCTTGCTCAGCTCTCAGCTGTACGAGAATCTCATTCATTATTTCTAAGCGCCTTCTGTCTCGGGATGATGGCACATTACTGACTGAAACAATAAATGACAACGTAATGGAATTTTCCACTGTCAGACGAATGCACCTTGGATAAGGTAAGAGTCATTTATTACGTGCTGAAAACATCCTGAAAGAGGGAGCGCGTATTTTACATATTCTGAGCGTATCGCAGCAACACATTTTTATCGGCAGAAAAAGAACAAACTCCAGGCAATTAATAATACCAGTGCCAAAAGGCACAGATTCCACTGCTAAGTTTACTTGAAATTCACTAAAATTACCTTCATCCTAGTATCAGTTTTATAAATCTCATGCACCAATAGTGTTGTAAGCAACATAATGCAGACATAATTATGAAGCGTGTTTTTGTTTCAATAATAATAACATACTAAGAGTACTACCAAACCACAACATATGTATTAAATATAGTATAAATAGTCTGAGATTTATTTAACTCTCTCTACCCTTGCATATTTATCACTGTACTTTTGAAAATATGCATTCTTTCCCATTTAATGTATTTATTACCATACCATTCATTTTTCCAGCAAGAAAAGGTGTTACATTTAAAACGACGAAGGGCTGCAAATGGATTTCCTAAGAGACTCATTATTTCCCAGGGGAAATAATATGATGTGTATGATATGCTGCAACGATATGATGATGTTTAATGAAAGACAATTGACTGGACCTGATAACAAGGAATGCATTCTGTGGTCACAGAGACAGTTACACGTATAGCGCATTACGTTTTGATAAAGACTGAAAATCATTTTCGGAACGTCTGACATTTTCATTACCCTCCTTCTGAAAATCAGCAGGTAGCTGTTAAGTGGAATAGTTCCATGGCAGATATGCAGTCAGCAAGAGCATCCCCAAAGTATTTGGCGGAGAGCGATATTATGTAGTGGGCTCATAAGGCTCTCTCATTCAGAATTAGTTTTATTATTTTTTAAGAAAGCTGAGTAGTTTAATATGAGGCCTAATGTTTCAACACTTGATACATGTCAAGACATGAAAGCAATGGAAAAATATGAAGCTGATAATTATTGCCAATATGCTGAAATGACAGCTGCTGAATATGTGAATTAGGAGTACACGCCTTGCTCCGCATACTTGAACGAGAAATGCATTAATATAATAAACTGGCATTCAATATTTTCAATTTGAAAATTAAAGTAGGATCAGTCTACATTTTGCTTTTGTGAAAGAAAAGTCTTAATGACATGAATTATTTTAAGTCTTCATAGCATGAATGAATCAAATTCAAGAAAGCGCTCATTTAAATTTCTATATTGGAAAATTGATCAACTGCAGTCATTTTCATCATTGGTCCTAAATGTTTTTTTTTCATTTCATTTATATTACTGAGAGTATATTTATTTATATAATATTTGGGCAGAAAAGCAGACGAGGAACAGACTTGGCACAGTTGAAAAGAGTAAGTGATCTTAACAAAGCACAGCATCTGAGACCGTAGGAAAACACTATATATTACCAAGCAGGAGGAATAAAAAACCCAGAAATGGTGAGGTCTCCACACTGCAAAGTGCTTTGATGCCATTCTGCCTTTGGACTTCAAATGAGGCAGTGCCGTTGATCTGTGAACGAAGAAGAAAATAGCCCACTTAGGGGGAGAAACAGCCAGACCGTGATTTCTTGTCCAGTGTCTCGGCTTTAATTGAAAAAATCAATTTGTCAGGACACTTTGCCAATAAAGCTAATTCCTTCTTTTCTCATTGCAGCCATTCGCGATATGTACACTATGCTTATTTGGATAAAGAAGAAGGGCAGTGGGGTTGATTCTGGATGGCTGGTTACACACAAACACAAACAGACACACGCACACACACGCGCGCACACACACACGTACACTATCATGTCGGATAGTCTCTAAGCAGGGTTTGGAAGGGGTGGGCGGTGGGGGAATACGCTGCTATCATGCTTCACAAAAACGGAGCATCTGACAACTGTCACAGGCTGCTAGGAAAATTTATTATCGGGGAAATCTACTTAAGAATGTGAACCTGACAAAGTTCCGCCTCAATATAATCAATCATGCACGTACTCCAGCAGGAGGACACTGTATGGGAATCCACAGAGGGCTTGCATGCACGTCACTTTGTGCGTGTAGCATCTTCAACATCAGAGACTGAGAGAGAAAGAGAGCCGGACCTCAGATCAGCTTTATATTCTTAAATAGGGAAGGGAAGCTACAAAGGTCACGCAGACTTATCTGGCCTCATTCAGAAGATTCCCGAAAACATTGACAGGAAACGGCTCTCAAGCAAGTGATATTACCTCTTCAATTTGCATTATATCATCTATATCCGGAGTTATTCTCTTCCAGTCGTTTACTCAGATTCTCAGGGAAGTAGGAAGTCCACGCCATTTCCAGGCGACAGAGTTGATCGAATCTGTTACCGGGCCAATTTTCAGTTGGGGTTCACCGGCGCATAAACATAAGCCAATCAGCAGGAGCCTGGAAATGACAACATAACTTAATTATATTTACGCAACCAGCAATTATGGACAACAATATATTTGTATATATAAAAAATAGTACAATGCTATTAAAGTATTGAAGGATGGACAGAATAAGAAGAACACAAAAGATGTAATTGATGTGATGTCTATGATGAATATGTACAGCACTATTTTAGTCAGGACATGGCTTTGAAAGTATTGTCTATTGCCAAGTCATGTAGAAGAGGCAGAGACCGTCTGGATTGTCATTTCTAGGTTTGATCCAGTTCTGGATACTTTCTACTCTGTCGGCAAATGGCAAGCCTGGATGGGCTATTCTGTTCATTGTGTATTCTTATCTTTAACACGGAAGCAAGCAATAAAATAAAATCCTGCGAGTCAGAGAACATTAATACTCCCTGCGATTTGGTGTTTCTCATGTTTTGAACTACCTGCACTGTATCGGAGGCGGATCCATTCTACAGAAACAAAATGGCCACCTGTTACATTACATCCAGTTTCCATGGTGATTTTTCACTGTCGTCTGTATGTAGTTGCTAAATTGGTTATGTCAGTCCTCTAAACTACTTCACACATCCAGAAAATACATGATACGTGAACCGACTTTGAGAGTGACTGGCAAAATCTGAATGCAGCATGTTATAATGCATTACAACATAAGATGATATATTATTTAATGCACCAATGTTGGAAATGCACCTGGGTATTCACAATAGGCCTCATTTATCAATATGGTCGTAAAAAAGAGTGTATATTTGACGGATCCAGCTTGCGTACGAAATTCTCATGCGTGATTCATAAAACGTGTGTAAATCACTGATCCGAGAGTAAATGTATGATAAATCAGACTTGATCGTATATTAGGAAGCGTGTTCACATCGTTATGAATTACCATACTCACACATCCATTTTATTATTATCTATATTTGGCAATGCCAGTTTTTTTAAAGCGCACATGCCAACTTGGTTTTCTGTGTCTTTATTCTTGCATTGAAAGAGAGGAGGTGTTTTAGTTAATTATGAATGTAACAGGTGGAGATAAGTCAGGCGCTTACAAACTCACACTCAACTGAAACAAGTGCCACCTGTCTCATTCATCGATGGTGTGCAGACACAGTTAGACCAAACTGTTCAAATGCAGGACGGCATTGACATGCTTTCTGACCAATGAAAAACAGAGAAACATACTTCAAGTAAAAAAAATCAAGTGAAAACTACAACAAACATCTCACACATAGTCCCTGCATACTATGATGATCTGGTTAAACTGTTATTGCAAGTCAGAAGGTAAATTTTGAGCATTTTCATATATAAATAGTGTCCTTTGCATTAGAGGATGAGAGATCTCTGTACATGTGAATTAGCCGTATTAAATCGATTGCAGGCGATCGATGGGATATGGCAACGAGCCAACCCGCTGAAAGGCTTCCGGTGGCCGTGACGGCGGTGAGCGGGGCGTCGTTAGCCACGTGTCAGTGCTGAGAGTGCAGGAACGTCCTGCGTGGCGCCTAATTGCCACTTTCACCTCTGCTGTCAGAACCGCTCGCTCTTGACAAACCATCGCACACGCAAGAAAGAGCATTGCTCTTTAGCCCCCCTCCCTCCTCCCCTCCATTGTATAGCCCTGAGTCCACCCACAGCGTGGACCTCTTTACTCACACGGTTCCCCAAGCCATGGTAACCCTGCCGCGGAGATACCATCCCCCCCACCATCAGCCCCCGTGCCCATGCCTGTGTCTCTTAATTGCCATCTTTGTCATCTGGTGGGGCGAAGCTGACCCACATCCGGAAAGCCTCAGCTGAAACAGCACAGGACATGAAACGCTATCAGCTTTCCCATTATGGGACTGACAGAAGAAAAGTTGAGTATAGAAAAAAGTATAAGTAGAAGCTCCGGAAGTAAGGCAGAATGCATATAAATTTTCAGCCATGACAATATTTCTTATGTAAATATGTAATAAGACATAAATAGCATGTACATATTTGTGGACATACTGCTTATATATTGCACCGCGATACATATATTGCAGTATTTTATAGGTTACAAAAATACCTGACCAACCTGAGACTAAAAAAACACTCACAAATGATTGTGGCATCAACCTGGTCTGTAAAGCACAAAGAATGCTACCTTTGAGGTCAAGGAAGATGGCCGGCTGTTGTATTAAGAGAGGCGCACGGTGATTCTTCACATTGACAGAAGATTAGAGCTGTCTGCGGAATCTCAGGGGTGATCTTATTCTCATCTTTTGAGGGAAAAATGTCTGGTAATATGTCTGGATGTTTCTCCCATTAGACTTGCTTTTGTGGTTGTGGTTTTGAAGCCCAATGTTTTAAGGAAGTGTGCCTTTGTTTTTTGCCGGTATTAAAGTCTACCCTTATGCACAGCATGCTCCTGACTGAACATGTTATGTATGAAGGCTGAATGCTGCTTATGCAAAACATAAATAAATAAATCAAATAAATAAAAAGAATGTCAACCTGGCTGACTGCAGATATAGTTCAAAACACCAGAAATTACTTTTCTGAATTTCCACCTGTTTCCCAATACAATCAAAGTGACTTGTATCACAATAACAACAATAAATTTAAAGAAGTAGTACGTGAATAGCATATCCATTTGGGGGGTGGCTAGGGTGATTGGGATTGAGGCAGTGTTGCCATTGGCTTCCATTCAAAAAAGGTATATTGTAATAGTCCAGGTGCAGGAGGTTGGTGGAACAGGTGAAGAAAAATGAGCCAATTGAAAATCAATGCATCGGCAAGTATGGATCATTGTCACGTTAAGTAAGCGTGCGAATGCAAAATAATAAAAATCTGCCATTTTGCACCACTGCATATTAACTGTCTCTTAAGCTTTGGACTGCCATCTAGCTGCTGCAATCTCCACTATCATGGATATTGCCAGTCAGTTTTGACCATGCTGGTCATTAAGATCTAGACCCTGAGCCGACCTGAGGAGAATGGGTTTCCCCCTTGAGTCTGGTTCCTCCCAAGGTTTCTTCCTAATTACACCAGGGAGTTTTTCCTTGCCACTGTTGCCTCTGGCTTGCTCTTGTGGGGGTTTAGGCTGGGTTTTTTTTCTGTGAAGCGCATTGTGACAACTTGTTGTGAAATACACTATATAAATAAATATTGATTTGATTTGATTTGATTTATTGACTTTGTATGTCTGTCTTTTCTCTTCCTCATTTTTTTTTTTTATATGGAGGGAGTAGTTCAGACAAAAATAAAATAACGTTCACAACCTCAGATTAAAAGACACAGAGAACTTTGGGCACAAAATGTCATGCTAATTCTGAGCTCGAAGGAAAGAATATATTCAAAAGAACTGGTGAATGTTTTATGTGCCAGTAAATCATAAAAGCAAAGGGGAGCGTAGGGAAACTGTGAAAACCGCTGGTGAACATTGAGAGCACAGTTGATTTTGCAATAAGGCCTACGTTTAATCTATTGCTGTCTTGTGTGAAAAATTGTAGACTATTCATACGTAACAATATCAATACCACACAAAACAGTTCTCTGTGTGTCAAGGCAGAGAAGCTATCTTTCAGCGAGGAGGAAAAAAATACAGAGGGTGTAAATGGGGACATGAACTTCTGAAAAGTCTTTTGAAGTAGTAATACAATACTGGAGATATTGTAAGGGGGAAAATGCTGGTGCCCTTTAGAACAACTATTTTGAATGAGGAACATCTTTTCTTCTTCTTCTTCTTCTTCTTCTTCTTCTTCTTATTCAATTACAATATAAAATCTAATTAAAACTGCATTTTAGTGTCTAAAAACAGGCTTGTTACGAATGTGTCCATAATGCCAGAATGACATTAAATGAAAAACTCCATAGCATAAGAGCCCCAACCCTTCATATTGGCCTCTTCTGAGTGGGCCCATTAAATAATCACTTCAAGAGAGAATCAATAACATACAGCAATCAAACAATTGCCACTGTATTGCACTTGAACTGGCTTATCTTTTACTTATCTTTTCCAGACTCATTTTGGACGTTATTGCCATAAATAGACTTGATTAGGTCAAAGTGTGCGTGTGTGTGTGTTTTTTGAAGGCCACTCTGCCCATGTTTTTAAAAAAAATTATTTAACTTTTGAGCCTCTCAAGTTACCCCTTTGCCACCTGAACCGCAATGCGAGGAGCACTGAAGCTGGAGTGGCCGTGCTTCTTTTTAGCATCTGCTCACAAGCCAATTACTATTATCCACGCTACAGGCTTCATTTTATACCACAGGCTTATCATCTCTCACTCATGGCAGCTGGTGGCCTGTGGACACCTGGCACATTGTTGAGAGGAACTAATGTAGTGCTAATCTGAGAATCTCTGACTTAAACCTGCCATTTGCCTGCAGAGACAAAGCCAACTGCAACACATCATTGCCTTTTCCCATTACAGTCCCAGTCTGCTGTGTTGCTCCGCCAATTCAAATATCTTTGCATTTCCTTCTGAAACTCGACTGTACCCTTCTCTTCACTTTAGGAGTCAGCCCTATCCATTATTTGGCCAAATGTTTTCCCTTATCTGTTTATCTTATTTCCTGCCTGGTAAGTTTGTGTAACATTATCAAAATCTTGAATGGGTTTGCCTTACATAAGTGTGAACTGGAATTAGTAAGAATGCTTCATTGTAAATCAATGATATTAGCAATTGGATATATTTAAAACATAATTAAACCACTGCCTACAGTGTAACAGTGCATTGTCTGTAGTGGAGTGTTAAACTTGGCAGGTAAAGCATTGAAAACTGATAAAAATTCCCTAGACATATCCAGAGATCTCCTCTGATGGATTGAGGCACTTAGGTTAGGGAACCTAAAACACAAAGGCATCAACCGGAATGTCTTTTATTCTTGCCTAATCAGTGATTGGTCACCATATGTGGACAAAAAGAGCAAAGCTATAATTCTTATATAATAAAAAAATCTGGCGTGGCATGGATTAAACGTTTCAGAGCTTCTTCAACCAATGGGCTCAGATAGCTTTATATATATAGGCATATATATATATATATATATATATATGTATATAGACAATAAATACTAAATAATATTCACAGAGCTGGTGTCTGCACTCACCAAAAGATTCAATGTAACTTTCATTTATAAATAAGACCAACAAATTAATACAAGTGTGATTGTATTTTAAGTTCATTTTGGTGATGTCTTTACATGCCAAACTATTTATGAAGAACAAAATAACATTTAATTCCGAGTGAAAGTAGAAGTGAAATAACTGTATTCATACAACTTTTTTTATTATTTAAATAGCAGCCAGCTGTCAGAACATAAACAAAAATAAAAACAATACTAACATAAATAAATACGTGGCATTCGTTACCCATGTGACTAAAGTATTGCACTAAAGTAGTGTAATTTCGGCATAATGAAGCTTAATACAAGTTTATATAGTTATATTCCAAAGTATAATATATATATATTTTTTTTTTACATATGTAGTGGTGTCATTGTTCTCACCCATCTTACAGGTTAAGCATGGGCTAACCCTAACCCTAACCCTAACACTAACCCATCTTTTCAGTGAAACTTTTGATTAAGAAAATGTTTTGGTTTCTGTGTAACTGCTTGTGTAAAAGCACATTGAGTTGTTTTCTGCCTAAAATGTGCTCTATAAATAAAATTAGATTTGATTTGAATAAATTGCAAATGGCAAGTCATTGTAGAACCCATTGTCCTTTCCTTACATTGAAAAATGCATTTTTAACATGCGCTTATTAATATACTGACTTGAAAAGCTGAACTGTGGATGTTCCAGAAACAGGTCTGAATAATAATACAAAAGTAATTGCTTAGAATTAATCTCCAACCTATGAGCAATGCCAGGGTTGCCAGGCAACCCCATTCTAGTGCCGTTAAGTGTACTAAACAGAGTGAAACTCAAATAAAATCCAAAGTTTCCACTGATTATGTATTTGGTTTATGCTAAAGCTCTTCTGCAATATAAATTCCATTCAATAGAACCCCATTCAAAGATTTTCTTCCACATTAAATACATTTCATATAAAAGTCTAAATAACAAGTACTTTTTCTGAGGTGGAAATATCTGCCTGCTTAAGACTACAGAAAATGCATAACAACTACAGCAATGTCCTCTTAACTGGTATCTTCCTTCCCACTGAAGTGATCCGTTTCACATTGATCCATTTATAAATGAACACATTCTTCAGAAAAAAAATGCAAGAAGCTTCAATCTATATCAGAGATAGAAGATTTGAGCTGGGAAGAAAGATATCTAGTTTCTATGGTAACTGCTTTAGAATTTTTAGCATAACAATGCTTCCCGGTCAGATAAAAGTTGGCAGATCCGGACAAGTGCTGAGCAACGGTGTTCTCAATGGATTCCCTGCAACGCTATTTGAAGCCTGCTCCGAACTGGTCGTGGGGATGACAATGCACACCTCTGCACTCTCGTGGGCTTCACAATGATCCTGTTAGCAAAACCTGTGTACTGGAACCAACAAGTTTTACATATTAGAAAAGACAGGCCCCAAGCTTTTTAGCAGACATACTGCATTCTGTCTGCATTTTGAGGATCCAACCTGAGGCTGAAAACAGTTTTGGAGGAGTATACGCTAATACATGCATGAGAAATGCCTAATGCAATTGAACAAGGCTGGCAGCAACCACACGAGAGATTACTGGGTGTCCATTTGAACACCTGGGGAAGCAGGTGTTAAATTTGCGTCTGATGTGACTGCATCAACCTGGCTGATAGGAATCATCCATCTGCATTTTCCTGTGTGCTGTCCCTTGCACCAAATGTATCGATGTGGACAGAGCACAGGCACATTGCCTTCTCAGACAATTGGGAGGCACCACATGTGTAAAAGCATGGAAAATTACAACACCGATAGCTTGCAAGATGTATTCAGAGTAATCAAAGCTACAAATGTTCCACTGGCTCCGTTACACAATGATCATGTGCACTGAACCCAAAAGCTCTCACTCTGAATATTCACTTCAGGCACGGCTCTATCCTCTCTGCCGCCCTAGGCGAGATTGCGCACAGGGGGGCGGGGCGGGGCCGGGGTGGGGGCTGATGTATGGCGTGCTGGAGATAGCGATTGCGGGCCTGTTTTTTTCTTTTAGCATATTTGTGCTTTTTATTTTGTTAAAGGAAAATAAGTGCAAACCCCTTTTCACTTTCAATTCACTTTCAATTTACTTTTGATTCCTCTCACGCATTCAGAATTTGACACGCAGTTATGTCAGCCCCTTGTGATATTTAAATTGAGGCTTGTGTGTTAATTTACATTGCATTTTGAGTAAATACCCTGCAAAATTGAGAACCTGAGAATGTGCAAATTTTCATAAAATGTAAAAAAAAACAAGGAGTTGATACATGAGAGAGTGACCACCAGCGGTAAAGGAAAAAAAAAATTAAAAAAAAAAAAATGCTTCCAAAGCTTGCAGATCCTAAGTGGCACATAAAGGTACATGTTAAGAATAGTAGAGTACTAAACATATTGCCGTACCCTGATTGAGTCTAGGCTGGACCAAGGTAGCTCTTGACTCAATGACCACGTTTACATGCACACCATATTCCGAATAAAGTGTTTACATGCTCCGCAGAGTGTTGAGCTCCGCGAATATTCCTGTATACATATTCGGCATATTCTGAATAAACTAGGACATGCGTGCTTTTTTCACTAGAATTCCCTTTTCCGCAGAAGTTTTGGAAGATGCTTGCTTTTGTGTTATATTGTGTTGCCTTCTTAGCACTTCTACAACAGAATTTAACAAGAACACTCGTTTTCATTCCCATCCTCATTAATGGCAGGCGAGAGCGGGAGGAAATAGCAAATGGAGCTATGGTTAACATCTGCCGGAATTTGCCATTTGTGCCACATAGAAACTCCCGGAGAAAATGGAAGAAAGTTTGTAGGGAGGACTGGTGGGAAACAGTAGTGATGGTACAATTTACGGATGCAGAGTGGAAAGATCATTTCTGCATGTTGAGAGGCTCATTCAACAGTGTGCGTAATTATGGAAAGGGTTATGAAACCTTGCGAGGACACAGAACGTGCCCCTGTGCCACTTGCTATACGTCCTGTATAAATTGGGAAGCCGTGCTGAGTAGGCTATCGTATGTTTGTGAATGTTGTATGTTCTGTCAAGACATGGTAGGCTCCGTGATTAATATTTTATTTAAAGTGCCCTCTGATGAAAAAGCATGCATTTTGTTGAGATTTTTTGGCTTTAGAGTACGCTGCCTTGAGTGTTTTCCAGCGATACGATACGATACGATATATTTTTATTCATACCAGCCAATGGTCAATCAGGTATCATACAGTTCATGTAGTAATCAATTGAGGTAGTATGAAAAGGAAAACCCCAAAATAAGCTGCAGCCGCTGCTTTTAAGAGGGGAACCCAGCAAAATCAAAACAAATTAATACATCTATAAAAACAAAACAAAACATGTTATATGAGACATGACACAGGGCAAGACATAGTACAATATAATATAATAGTACAGAGAGGGGTGTAACTTTCTGTAGACAATCATCAGTTATATGAGGACAAGAGTTTCTTCGATGTTTGACCTGGTCACTGGCGCGCACAAAACCTGCTTCCTTAATTGGTTTGTCACACACCCTTTTACAAATGTCACTATTCAGGTGCTTTCTTCCGTAAATGCATTCCATTATGTTCATATCTTTCATTATTTGTAGACATAAGTCTGTTTCATCTTCGCTCTGGAAATGCGAGCTTTTCGCCATTATGGACCCAAGATTCCTTGCAGAATGAACATGCGCAGATTATATAAATATTCCGTTCAGGGGTACATTCCGAATAACGTGTTTACATGGCCAAATATTATGGTTAATACAGGCATATACCAGGTGTCTTATTCGGAATTCTAGCAATCAGAATATTGGCTTAATCGGAATTTGTCAATTGGGTAATACTACCATATTCCGATTAATATAGAAATATAGAAATATTGGTGTGCATTTCAACATGGTCAACGATCACTAAAGACACCTGAAGGCGATAAGGTGCATGGAAGCTTCCCACAACATCAGTTCAGCGGTGCAGTCCTCTAGCCTAGTGGCTGTGTTGAGTCAGCTGGTTTCCTGGTTCTGGGATCCTGTCGAGGTATACTGTGACTGTACCTGTTTTCCTGGTTCAGTGGCCATTTTCTTTATTTTTGCAGAATCAGCACAGTCTCTCCAGACAGAGCGTGAAGAGAAGAAGTCAATTTTGCAGTCAAACAACTCCCGGATTTCCTTTTGCTACTCGCCTGTCAGCAAGGATCCTAGGCTAATGAGCTCAGGCTTGCTCTCTTTCTCTCTCTCTCTCTCTCTCTCTCTCTCTCTCTCTCCAACTCTGTCTCTTTTCTCTTTCTCTCTCTCTCTATCTCTCCACCTCTCTCTCTTTCTCCCTTCCTCCCTCTCTCTCAGACTTCAGCAGGCTGATGTGATAAAACTCGGTTGCCTCGGTTCATGCACTTTTTAATTAAGTAATCCTTTGTTCATCAAATTCATATGGACCCTGCCAAGAGAGTAGAAAGTCTACACTGTGAATAGCCTTATTCAAAATTAGTTGTTATAATGTCGCATAATTTGCCTATAAATATGTATTATGCACAACACAAATTATAATTCTTATGATTTCCTGACATATCATTGCTGTAAACTCACCTGGGTAGCATGTGTAGCACACAACATAAGCTATGTATCTTAATATATAACAAAAAAGCACAACATTTCGTCTGGAAACATACTGATGATGTTGTGTGATTGTGTATTGGGGAATGTGCAGACGACGCCCTGATGTCTGGCTGGTTCCAGAGATGTCTTGTAACAATAGTGTCTGGGAACCAATCAGGCTTGGGCTAACACCTCACCCCCCAGGGCAACTCAATGCTAATTGACCTATTAGAACTGTACAAAATATTAATAAATATTGTTTTTATTTATTTTACTATACTCATATGTACACATGGGTATCTCTATACCTATCTGTACATGTCAATGTATGTGAAGCGCTTTGTGCTGACTGTCAGAAAAGGTGCTATAGAAATCTATGTGATTTGACTTGACTTAAAAACACAACTAAAATGAGTTTTCCTTGAACATTTTGTATCCTTACATGTGTTCCCACGGCCGGCTGTGTAAATTAAACCTTCCTGTCTTTTTGTCGCATACATCAGGTCCGTCTCTTCAATAATCAGGAGGTTTTAACATTTCGGACTGACTAACAATGGTATACAACACAGTGGGCCTCATTTATCAATATAGTCCTAAAAGGCCTTTGCAGGCTTAAGGATGACTGGTTTTATTGGGCTTAATAAAAGGCCTGGTACGCAGGCTTAAGAATAACTGGGCTTAATAAAAGGCCTGGTACGCAGGCTTAAGGATAGCTGGTTTTATTTGGCTTAATAAAAGGCCTGGTACGCAGGCTTAAGGATGAGTTTTTTTAAAAACTTTTCCTGGATGTTTTGCTGTGTGGTGGTGGTGGTGCCTGTTTCTTTTGGGTCTTTTTTGAACTCCCCTTACTTTGGAGTTGTGCTTGCCAGATTGGCATATATCCGTATTTTGAGAGGATTTCAGTTTTAATTGATGCCCTAAATAAAAGGCGGTTGCCAAACATGTATTTTGATTTTGTCCCCGTCTGTTCACCGTGTAATCAGTGGCCACCCTCAGCCCTGCATCACAGTAAGCATGGATGATTAATGAGGTCCAATGTATTGCAATGTCTTACAAGATTACATTTTTGCAGGATGCACTTAACCCCACAACCAAAACTGCCTGGGATAATTCTAGTAATGTACAGCAGTGGCTCTACGTTATATTCTAAGGACATACATATCAACATGATGCTGAACACTTGGGCAAGTTAACGTGCACATAATGCATTTCAGCAGAAGCAGAGACCAGTCTGCATTCAGCTATTTCTCTATTGGAATGTCCTTCTGTTTGAATGTTTTTCTCTTGGAATGTCTTTATGCCCAGATACCATGTGTTGCCTAACAAGTATTGCGCTTGCAGAAAATACAGTGCAGATGTATCAACTCAGACCAGCCTGGGCCTATCAAGGGCAAAACCGCTGTCACACATAGAAAATGGGCTATATAACTGTTTCAGAAATCTAATGACTCCACTGGTTCACACAACACAAGGACTCGAGCATTTTACCGGGTTGAAAGCATTCGCACGTTACAGTGCAGTCGTCTAAAGTCTGAACAAGCTCAGAGAGTCATTAATATGTTAAGCAAACTAACATTTGTTTGCTCATAAAGAAAAAAGTGACTCATAACGGCTAATGCTCTGCCACTTACCCAAACTTTAGAAACGTTTGTATAACCACATGACGGGGATGTGTGATGGTGATACATTGTACGTAGACCTATTGCATAGCTAGTTAGTAAGATAGACTACAGGTTATTTTATTATAATATATTTTTTTGCATGCTTGATTCAGCAATGTTAGGGTTTTTAATCACATTAACATTGAAACAGACCTTTTCGAGGTGTCAGGAAGCCAGCCGATACTTCAAACAAACACAATTCATTTTTAATTACCAGAGCTTCAAAAATGTAGAAAGGTTTATTTACAGAAATGCAGGCAATGAGACGTTATATATTAATAGGACATTTGCATATACATGTTTGAACACACTATACAAGTAGGCAAAACTATTGCTACCACACAGCCCAAATCTAGTTGCAAAAATATCACCCCGATTAGACAGCACAGCTGATCTTAAATTGACCCACAATTACACACACATGGGAACATTCCAATCAATCAGTTACCTGCAAGACATTCCATACACACTAATCAAACATTCAGTTGATGAAAATGGTGTAGAGCTTATTATGTAAACATTTGCAAATAAAATTTAAATGTATGAAAAGGCTAGTCCTTCACACTAGGTCTTATAGGGCTAATAATACTACAAGGGTTGTATTATTATTATTTGTTTAATATTCAGCACACCAAGGACAGCAATATACCTTCTGTAGCTGTACCAATATACCTTCACAAGACGAGCTGTAAACTGATTATAATATATTACATGGACACATGTTCGTTATGTCAAGATTGAACAATTAACCGTAGTGTTGTGCTCCCTCTTGATGAAGGAAGGTAGTATATACACTGCTCAAAAAAATTAAGGGAACACTTAATCATCACAGTATAACACCAAGTCAATTAAACCATACCGGTCATGCTGGATGATGTTGCAGGCAGCATAACATTCGCCACGGCGTCTCCAGACTCTTGGTCTGTCACATGTGCTCAGTGTGAACCTGCTCTCATCTGTGAAGAGAACGGGGCGCCAATGGCGAACCTGCCAATTCTGGTGTTCTCTGGCAAATGCCAATCGAGCTGCACGGTGCTGGGCTGTGAGCACAGGTCCCACTACAGGACGTCGGGCCCTCATGCCACCCTCATGGAGTCTGTTTCTGACAGTTTAGTCAGAAACATGCACACGAGTAGCCCGCTGGAGGTCATTTTGTAGGGCTCTGGCAGTGCTCCTCCTGTTCCTCCTCGCACAAAGGAGCAGATACCGGTCCTGCCGCTGGGTTGTTGCCCTTCTACGGCCCTGTCCAGCTCTCCTCGTGTAATGGCCCGTCTCCCGGTATCTCCTCCACGTTCTTGAGACTGTGCAGGGAGACACAGCAAACCTTCTTGCGACAGCACGTATGGATGTGCCATCCTGGAGGAGCTGGACTACCTGTGCAACCTAAATGGGCTGCAGGTACCACCTCATGCTACCAGTAGTGACAAGGGCACTAGCAAAATGCAAAACTAGAGAAAAATCAGTCAGGAAGGATAAGGAGAGAGAAATTGTCTGTGGCCACCACCTGCAAAACCATTTACTTTTTGGGGGTTGTCTTGCTGTTGCCTCTCCTGTCCATCTGTTGTCACTTTCATTTGCACCAAAGCAGGTGAAATTGATTCCCAATCGTTTACGCTTCCTAACTGGACAGATCGATATCCCAGAAGTTTAATTGACTTGGTGTTAAATTAAATAACAAGGGCATTACAAAGATTCAATTATTTAACATAAACAAAAATATACTAAATTGTGTACTGGTTTTATTCATGTTTAATGCTAGGCCAGCTAGCTTGGAGTTTTTATACTAGTCTACATAATGTTGTATACTCTTCTGGTCAGCGTTTTGTCTCTGATGACTTTGAATCATAGCTAAATGCAGACAAGGCAGCAGTAATTCAATTGCACTAAATTTAATGTTATTTGAGTATAATTTAATGATCTCGCCAGTTTTTGGGAAATTTCTTTAAATATGCTGGTTTGAAGTATTGCATTTAAATTGGGTAATTAGCTATAAGTACATAAGTACAATACTTTCATGAATGACATTTTCCAAACTGTATGACGGAACATGCCTCCGTGCATTTATCTTTGCTATACTGTCTAAAGACACATATTGATCTACCTATAGAGCATATGTAAAACAGCACATCCACACAATTGAGCACTTAAATATTTAAGCTTGAGGTCTTTTTTTTGCTGCATTCACTACTCTGTGACGTCGGTGAAGAGGAACCAGTATCATATTTACAAGGCCTTTCGCGTGAGTGCATTTCTCACACATTGCAATAAACTGCAAGACCTCGCCGCTTTTTTTTTTTACTTCCTGTCTGCCACAATGTGCCAAGGAAAACATTGTGACTTGTTGTCCACGACCACAAAATACATACACAATGAAGAGATTTGAAAAACTGAGCTTACGGAGACAAGTCCATTAACTGTATGTGACATGTAGTGAGACACAATCATGCTTCCCAAAGGGAAAGAACAAGTCTAATTAAAGGGAAGTGCGGCTGCATTAGCACCTTGTCATGCCAGCATTTGTCTAATGTAATCGTAAACACTTCCTCTTGCATTCAACAATAGTGACACCTAACTGTTAAAAAGTTAGGTTGGTAAATGTATGTCTAATCTTTCCAATTCTGTATTATTTTTTATTTATTTTTACTGTTGGTGTTTTTATTTGTATTTATTTATTTGTATTCATTCATCACATACCATCCACTTGTTTGTATTATGTATATAACATTATAAAATGTCCCTATATACAAATATTCCTATATTTATGCAAAATTATTACATTAGTACATAAATGCACGCAAAGAACAACATTACATTATCACTATGGTTATGACAACGTTACAAAACAAAGTGTCGTGTTATTAGAATGGATATCATGTATAAACAAACAGTATTTATTTCGGATTTTGCTAATCTGGTTCTGATGCATTATTTTATTAATTTTAAACAAACCCAGCTGTTCACATTTGCTGGCAATTTCTCTCGACTGGTCTTAGTACTGAGAAGAATGCTCTGGTTATTTTGAGAATAAAAACAGAATGTTTATGGCCTGATTAAATCATGCTCATGCTAAACTTATTTCTATGACGTTACTGGAAATAACTGCAGTTATAGCTAATCTTACCATCTATGCCGCCTAAATAATATCATATCTTATCCATTCACACCAGGGTGAGGAATTGTCATCACTCTCTTGCAAAGCCAGCCCAATTTGCACATACTGTAGACACTTTTGTAACAATACAGGTCATTGGGATATAATCTATTTTGAAGGGGAAAAAAAATTATAATGCTTAGTAACCACAGATACAGGATCATAGTTTTATCCATATAGCCATTTTGTTTACCAGTCAATTTTATTAGTCAGTCAGCCTTGCTTAGATGAGTGGCAATTGCGATCTGAAAGTTTGATAATGTCACCAAAAGGCTATCAACGTCTTAACACTGCATATGGCAGAATTCTCATCTGTCTTCAGGGGCCACTTTGTATATGCATCTAGATGAGATAAGGTCCTTGTCTTGCAATAGCCCTCATTCCTTCAACTCCATGCCCAAATACTTTTCCACTCATTTTTACTTTTCCGCTCATTTTCTAAGGCTGCGCTGAAGTATTTGCTTCCAGGAGGAGGGCGCGATCAGTCGAAGCAGTCATGGTGCAGCGCGGCACTCCTCAGTCTAGAATCAAGCACTAACTGTATTGGGGTTTATTTGGAAACTCAGGGTTTCACTTTAGCAGGTTCATCTCAAAGTCTTTCTTTAACACCGACCCCTCTGGTTGATCAGATACCTGCAGGCAGAGGTGTAAAATCCAGGTTCAGAAAGTAAAAGTCCTCCCCAGGGTTTTGTTCCAATCACCAGCTTTTCCTAATTAGCACAAGTCTTCAGCAGGTGGTAGAACTAATTAGTGAAATCAGCTGGGCGGAAGAAACACGCGGCAGGACTTTTACGTTCTGACCCCTGGATTTTACACCTCCGCCTGCAGGTCAGTCGGGTTTCCTGCACCTGCTGCATAAGAAGCACAGCTATCAAGTGCAAACTCTGCGGTCCTCAGCTGGGAGAGTGCGGGATGGAAAATAACACGTATTCTTTCATCATAAATATGGTCTGGAGGCCGTCATTTTAGCCCTTCCACCAAAGACAGTTAATGATGACGAGAGATTCCACTCGCAAGCAATGAAAGTAACGCTGCGAGCCTGCCTCCACCCCACAAATCCGTGGAAGGAGTTTTTCTCTCAATGGTTCAACTGCACAGGTTGAGCTACGGGCTCAGCCTCAGAGTAGAGCCGCTGCTCCTTCACATGGAAAGGAGCCCGCTGAGGTGGTTCGGGCATCTGATTAGGATGCCCCCCGGGCGCCTCCCTTTGGAGGTGTTCCGGGCACGTCCAACTGGGCGGAGACCCCGAGGTAGACCCAGAACCCGCTGGAGAGATTATATATCTCTCCTAGCCTGGGAACGCCTCGGGATCCCCCAGGAGGAGCTGGAAAGCGCTGGGGAGAAGGACGTCTGGAACCCCCTGCTTAGCCTACTGCCTCCGCGACCCGACTCCGGATAAGCGGTAGATGATGATGATGATGATGATGACATTCAATTTGGAAAACACGACGCAGGAGCATTTTTTAAACATTATTTGCATCAGGTAAATGAGCTAACGTCAGCTAGCCTGCTCAATGTAAGCAAACCATTTCATGTATATTTCTACAGTCACACAAATGGCACATACAGTGAGAACCATAATTAATTGGACAGTGACACATTTGTTGTTATTTTGGTTCTGTACTCTAGCACTTTGAGTTTGAAAAAATACAATGACAATGAGGTTGAAGTGCAGATGGTCAGATTTCATTTGAGGGTATTTTGAGGGTATTTCCAACCTTTAGTACGTAGTCCCCCATCAAAAAATATTAGACAGTTCAACATAATGTAGAATAAAGTTTAAAAAAAATTATATTTGGTTGCATATTCTTTGCATGCCATGACTTCCTGATGTGTGTGACCCAACAATATCAAAAGACTCTTCATATGTTATTTCCTGGTACTCTTACAAGTGATACACGTCTCTGCATTTGAATTAATCTCTATGAGAATTGGGGGGTGGGACTAGATTTAGCTGTAAATTATGCTGGACCAGTATGGTATACATGGTTGGCGAAATGCCTGTAAGTCATCAAGGGTCTGAGGTATCAAACAAGCCTCAAACGATCACTCTGCTGCCAGATATGCAGTAAATATGGATGGATCACTTTAAGGGTTGTTTCTCCTGACAAATTTTCTTATTGAACTTATTGAAAAATAAGTCAGGAGAAAGAACTCTTCAAGTTATCGATCCATATCTACTGCATATCTGGCAGCAGAGTCATGATTTAAGGCTTGTTTGATACGTCAGACCCTTGTTGACTTACAGCCATTCAGCCAACCACGTGTTCTATACTGTTCCAGTGTAATGTACAGCTAAATCTAGTCCCACCCCCCAATTCCCATAGAGATCCAATAAAATGCAGAGAGGTTATAGTATCACTTGTAGGAGTTCCAGAGAAAATAAGATATCAAGAGTCTTTTGATATTGTTGGGTCACAGACATCAGGAAGTCATGGCATGCAAAGGATATGCGACTAAATATTTAAAATGATTACTTTATTCTATATTATGTTAAACAGTCCAATATTTTTGATGCCGGAAAATGTGGGGGCCTTTGTACTAAAGATTCTATCATTTCTAAACAATTCATCCGATATGGATATAAATACCCTCAAATTAAAGCTGAGAGTCTGCACTTCAACCTCACTGTCATTGTATCTTTTCAAACTCAAAGTGCTAGAGTATAGAACCAAAATAACAATGAGATAATTAATGTTATTCATTTTGCTTGTCAGTGGTTTTAATGATGTGGCTGATCGGTGTGTATATATATATATCCAATTCACATAAATGGGGATTGGGGGAAATTTTACCTTACATGGGTTGTTACAAAAGTGACTGTTAAAGTAAATGGGTTTTAAATACATTTGCAGGATTACCCTATCTTTATGAGTCAACTGACCTTACGCACCGACAGAATAAAAAAAAACAGCGCACAGAAAATGGAAAAAAAACAACCTGGTCTCACAGGAATCCGTGAAATAGCCACGGACGTTTAACTCAAAATCCGTGGTGGGCCCACGGAATCACTGAAATGTCCGTGAAACACACACGGATTTCGCTCCAATACAAGTTAATGACACTCATATACATAAGACATTTAATGTAAAACAAGCAAACAAACAAAAAAACGAACTGAATGTATCAAAAGTGTGTTTCCCAATGAGATAACAACGTCCGTTGAGCAAAATCTGCACTCAGTTGTTGAAACGGGGATCCGTGAAATAGCCACGGGATATGAGTGTCATTAACTTGTATTACGGGATATGAGTGTCATTAACTTGTATTGGAGCGAAATCCGTGTGTGTTTCACGGACATTTCAGTGATTCCGTGGGCCCACCACGGATTTTGAGTTAAACGAATGTCCGTGGCTATTTCACGGATTCCTGTGAGATCATGTTGAAAAAAAAGGTTACAGCTCCTAGAGAAGGTGAATATTTAAAGTGTGTCATCGCTTCACATAAAGGCCGTCCAGTTCTAAATAAAAATAAAACATGAATGGAAAAGTACAGTAGGGCGTGACCTCATGCTTACAAAGATATATGAAGGTGAAGGCTTGTGTTGCCTCAAGGCTTTTTACTTTAAAGCTCACACAATTCAGTTATGCAATTACAGCATCCATTCCATTAACCTTTTCATACGCAGGTAGGTTACAGGAAAGGGGGTGTGGGAAAGTGGCATTCTAAACAATAATAATAAAAATAGCGTGTGTTTTCAATCCCAAATGCTTCGTGTGTCATCTGTTCACTGTCTTCGTAATTCTCAGATCTGAGGAAATCAGTTTGCGTTTCCGCCTTGATTGTTGTCCCCCTTGAACCCGGTCTGTTGCAGAAATAGACATGGCTATCTATGATTCCTTAGTCCTCTGATGCAGTTTCAAAGAATTGGTGGATGCTGTAAATTCTGTCATTGTTCAACATGTACCTTGGAATATGATTAGTTATTTAAGAATCTGATTCACTTTATAAAGTTCTGACTGTGTCCCCTGTTTAAAATAAATTAAAAGCTCTGACTGACCCTATAAGAAATTTTTTTAAACTGTATTTATGTTGCCACGGTGAACAAGAAATTCACAACGGAAGAGAGACGATCGCGTTAAAGCTGAAATGTTCTGTCTAGTTGGCATCGCGCTGCAGTAAACACAGGCGACACGCAAATAAATGAACTGGATTGTTGCTGAACCGAAGAGCAGAGTGGCTCAACAGCAGCACCTTTCTCCTCCATTATTCCGTTATTTATGCTGCTGAGATTGTAATCTACAGTATGATTGTGTTATCAGCCTGACTATGCAGGTGGAAATGGGCATTTATGTTCAATCGCCATACATAAATAGGTAATTTACCACCAGCAATGAACATCTTTCATTGCACTCGAAAAACAATAGCAAAAAAACTATTTAAAAAAAAACAGCTGAATGGAAGAACTGAATTTGGCAATGTTTCTTTACAGGCAGCGCTAATTCAACCCTGACACAGTTTGTACAAGTCCACGAGGGATCAAGTGTAGTCTTATAGTATTTTTACTCTACCAGAGTTGATTCAGTGCTGAACATTTCACTGTGTGGCCAAGGGAAGGTAACTGAACCTTATTTGATGTGTTGCAACTCTCAACAATGAAAATTTTACAATGACACGTAAATATTCTTCACGTAAACACAACATAGCAATGAAATCATGTAGGGAACCAGTAATAAAATTCACATGATCATTTTATGCTTTACAGCATGTAGCCACACATAATATGATGTCTTATGAATGCTCTGTTGACCTGTGAAATGTGTGAATTAATCATTCTG
Source organism: Ilyophis sp. 1 JC-2022 (assembly GCA_022702515.1). Classification (NCBI taxonomy): domain Eukaryota; kingdom Metazoa; phylum Chordata; class Actinopteri; order Anguilliformes; family Synaphobranchidae; genus Ilyophis; species Ilyophis sp. 1 JC-2022. The sequence continues at coordinate 16,858,944 of CM040400.1, read as the reverse complement.
TATCTAACTGCTGGCACAGGGGGGGATGGAACCGCTTGGGATTGTAGAACCATGCATCTGAGCTGTTCCGTGATTGGCTTTCCTTTCACGTGCCAACATTATACAGATGTTTAATAAATGAATGTAGGATCTCGATGGTATCTGGGGTGACTATGAACAAAGGATGAGAATTAAAGAGAGAGCAAACTCATTAAGAAAGCGCTTAATAGTAAGGGGTGGGATAGCTCTGTGATATGGCAAGGTAAAGAGACAGGTTTTTAATCTAAATGGAAATATATAAGGCGTGTATGTCATTTGTGGGGCCCTTTTGTAGTAGGAAAATGCTCAGCTACTGGTTTTAGCTTCTAAAAATAGTTGGGAAGTTTCTGGTAGCTTGTGACTGCATCGCATAACGAGCTTGCTCAAGTATGGCAGCTTTTCCCAATGTAGTACTTTGCAGGAAAGAAACAGAGTTTAAAGTATTTAATGGGAATCAGTGGTGGTGACCAGGGCAGGTCAGCTGGGATCATGTTTAACAGTTTAATTAAAATTCTTGCAGCCAGCCGTTTGAAATAATTGGAGAATAGATACAATTATGTTTGGGCTTCTGGACTGTACATTAGTAGTCTGCTCATGAGGAAACAATACTTTTTTTCCTGCATCAATGAGAGACGGAGAACCTCTTAATTTAGCGGAATTTTCACTAAAAGTTTTTTCCGGAAGAAAAACCAGAACGCTTCCATGGAAAGCGACAGAATGGGTGTAGTAGTACTCAAATATGCGTAATCTCAACTATTACCTTCAAAACTGACATATAAAGATAATTGGTAATGTACCTTTCTACGGGTGAATGTGCACGTTTGCTCACATCTGTCACCAGAAAAATATGAATCTGGTTATCGCTTGCTCATTCTAATTATGTCCTCTCTAGACTGTGAATATATCTATCGTGACTGACTGACATGACTGATCAAGATGATTGTTGTTCTACACAGCTGCATTAATAGTTGTAAGAAAAAGAAAATCGTAACAATAGTACAATTTAAAGATAATATCAACAAATAATGAACATTTAGCGTGCAGCTGTCCCGCTTTAAATGTAAACTTGTTTAAGGAGAGACACAATCGTAATTAAAGAAAAACATGTTTTCTTTACACAACACTTTAAAATGTATTAGTGAATAATTGAGGAAATGGGCCATTTATGGAAGAATAGGCGTCTGCATTTCCTGTACTGCATCGCATTAAGACAAAGCCCACTTTGAAGTTTCCATTTATCCTTGAAACAAGACACAGAGAAAATAACTGCCATCCATAATGCATGGAGTAATTCTTGCAACTTCACTTTCAAGGTTTTCTTTATCTTTAATCTGCTAGTGGCATAAATATTAAAAGAATTCACACAGTCAAAGTACAGCTGTCTATCTGTGAGGTGTGAGTCGGGCTATTCGGTTGATATAATGGTATGAAGATCAATGATTTCCCCAGGGTTTTAAAGAGCATCACATGAGCCTTCTTTTGAAATTTTCAGTATTATGCAAGTGGATGCACAGAGACTGTTGGTCGTTGAAAACAATGCACGTCATTGTGCAGGTTATTGCATATGCACTAGCAAGGAAGGAGAAGGAAATTTAGAGTGTGTCGATTCATTTTGTAAATGTAGCTTCTTATGAATATTATCATATAATTATTATATTGGGTTATTGTTGTAAATGTGTTGTTGGAATCAGGTGGTCTAAACAGAAACTGGTTTCTTGGGAGTGTTCAGTGTTAAAAAAAAAATGCAAAAAAAAGTTAAGGCAGACTATGAACCTACATCGCTGTGCCAAGCTAGTGATCTGGCTATCTGACAAATTATGCATATCAATGCAATGCAATGGTATGTCACAGTTAACCATTTTTTAAAATGAAAATACCTTCTACAGTCAGCCCAAGTGACAGATCTGGACAGGTCTTTTATTTGATGTGATAAGGCATGACGTGTATGCGAAGATGAACACGCATACAAAATGACACTTTAATAGTAACTTAGAAAATAATGTCGAAAGCAGCATTACAATTCAGTTCACGTTAACACAGCTTTCCCTTTTTTTAAACGGTATGCTTCTATCTGCAGAAATAATGCCAGTAATATCAGTGACCTTATTTACAAGATGTGGTTTCCATTTTACAGCCTCTTAAGCACATTAGTTTGTGCTATACAGCAGCTGTTATAGAGGCAATGAATGGACAATGAGCAAAGGCTTGGCTTACTATCAATTTGCATGAGACATTTTGATTGGCAGGGAAGTCATATATGCTCAGTCCCCGTGCTGTGAACAAAAAAACAAAACAATAACACAATGCGAACAAAAAATACAGCGTGTAAATATATTCATTGGGGAAACAATTGGAACGTTTCAGCTATTAGCGCGCTGCGTGTACGACGTGAGGTAGTTTTCAATCGGCGACACTATGTAGGTAGAGCAAATTATATGCCCACAAGTTCTCAGGCAGAGTAGATCACAGCAGGGAAGCACCTGATTAGCTCACCCGATCCCAAAGGCCTCCCACACAAGCAAATAAAACCACGGGCGTCAGTGAGAATGTTCATGAGTCAGAGAGAGCAGCGCATTCCCAGCGACAGTCACAGGGAAAATGGCGACTGCTCGCAGGACACGGCAGCACCTAGTCACCTGGTAAATGCATTTTGACAGGGACCGTGCGTGTACAGGAACCTCGGCGGCGTCTTACGGAAGCGCTACAGTCAATTTATATGTTAATACTTCCAAAAAGACATAATATTATGCCCTAGATATATCTTCCACAGGAGAACCTTTGTCTTTTTTTGTGTGTAAGGTCATTAGTATACTGTATATAAAGCAGCCCATCCTCATCTTTTTTGTGGATATTTTGGGATGGCTCCTGCAGTGCCATGTTAAAATGACACACTTTCACAATCTGTTCACTTGTATTCTTTGATTAAACAGTGGTATACTTGATATATTTGACCCTGCATCACCACTCATATTAAAATGCTATTATTTTGTATTTTTCACTTTGCATTAAGGTGCCATATTAGCTGTGTTATTACACTGTATCAACAGCAGCAATGTAACCTTGTTGCATTGAGGTTGGTTTTTGATTGAAGTCACTACATTAGCCGCACTCGTACAATTGTGCCAGCGAGTTTGAGTTGATTCAGAAGAATAGCCTTTTCGAAAATAGATTTTAAAAATGCTTTAAAATCAACAATGGGCCCCCTCATCCACCATGATACAATGTATTCGTTCCCTCATCTGATTCATTATTGGTGGGTCATTTAAGGTACACGGACAGTTTTGTGGATTACAAGGTACTTAATCCTCTTACAATGATTGAGTGACCTAAAATGCGCATATTGTTGTCATAAGAGTCCAAGTACGTATCATGATGAGAACAGTCATATTGTCAGTGGCAAACAATATGGAGCGCAGTCTATAATAACCCAGAGTGTTTGATTGATGTTCTTTTCAGTTCGCATGAATGACTGCACAATTGTCATTTGGCCTGCACAGACCGATGGATTAGGGCACCATTTGATTCAAAGAAGCAGCTTGCAACACGTGCAGAGTTTGAACATGACAAGAGCCTTCAGTGACAAAGGCATAAATGTATATCTCACAAATAGCTGCTTCCCAAGGGAATGAGAAAGAGGAAGCAGAAGACCGAACCTGGATTTTAAAGCAGGAAGGTCTCACATCTAACTTGCCAGAATATAATACAGATATGATTATAATATGATTGTCCAGGCTTTACCAAAAATGTTTTTTTTCCATTTTCAATGTATCCATTTACAGGACAGACAAAATATATTTTTTCAATTAACACCTGGAACCTAAACAACAGAAAATATTTCATAAAACAAGAAATGAGAAAACAAGTAACAAAAGCTCCACAGGCTAAGGCAGGGCAAAAGTTCACAGCAACCAGAAAACCACAAAAAGCACAGCCATTCAGGAAAAAAGGACTCCTGTCGACCTGGGAACAAGGTTTTTTTTGTAAGGCCCCATGATTGGGCAATGGGTAGCACCTGTGAAATGTTCATTTTGAAGAAAAAAACAACATTTTAGCCAACGCCAATTTTTTTCATGAATACGACAACATTTCACATGAGGAAATAGATTTTAGAAAATACAATCTGCGACTAAATCTCTTTATATTATTGTTCACAAAAAAGATATGAAGAACATGACTAACAACTGACTAAATCAGTTTTTTTATCATTGATGACGGAAAAGAACAAGATTAATACATATATTTCAAAAGAATGTTTAGGTTATCGTTGAAGTAAAAATAGATGAAAATGTATATTTCTAAATAATAACAGTGATGAAATCTAACATGCATTCTCGTCATTGATTGGATGCTGTCTTCATTTAACTCCTCTTTCTGCCTACCTGGGCAATATCCTGTTACTCGCGTAAACTTCAAAAGTCAAGGAAAGCGACTAACGTGAGAGGGTGATAGCTAATACTAGCAGACACTATCTCAAAACTCGGAAGGAAGAAAAGGATGGATATATGGACTCACTTCATATACAATGAGTGAATTAAAAAAACGATTGCACTGTTGTTGTAGTATGACACAGCGCTGGGAAAGCACTGGACAACAACTATTGCAAAATACATTACCTTATATTTTAGGAATTAACCTGTTGTCATATGAACTGGGATATACATTTATTTAAATAACTACATTTCACTCCTTAAACTAATCTGCTCTTAATGAATTAATCATAACTTCACACCGCAGTGAAGATAAGACAACTGAAAAGCCTAATTCTATCATGAAATGGTAAATCAGATAGCTGTGACTTTTTTTGTCTTGAACTCAGCTTATTAATAACCAATTTTCTCAAATATTATTCAAGTCTGAACAGTAATATTACTAACATGGTGTTAATACCTTTGTGGTACTATATTTCTCCCCTTCAGCAAAAAATGTTTCTTCTAATTAAAACACTTTTTTGAAATCTGTTCAATAAATGACATTACATAATGTCTTAAGTCATTTCAGTGAATTTATATTAACTATAGGCAGTAATAAAATAAGATAATAAACACAAACTATAGACAGTTGTTATGAGAACCGATTGGAACCACTCACAGACACCAAAAGTAATGGAAATAAGGCTTTATTCGAGGTCAACAGAAACAGGGTCAGAGTCCAGCAAACAGGGCAATGCAGAATGGGCAGAAACTAAGTCCAGGACAGGCAGGGGTCAGAACCGGGAGATTCGTCAGAGCTGGAGAACAGGAGGGCGAAAGGCTGGAGCAGGGCTAGGATGGGGAAGGGCAGGCGGGCAGGAGGACTGGAGCAGGGCTGGACAGGAACAGGCAGGGTAGGTAGGAGAACAGGAACTGGACGGGTAACACAGAAACAGGGAGCAGGCAGGAATAACCGCTGGAAAGTAGTGAACATGAGCACAGGGCACAAGATGATCTGGCACAGAACAAAAAAACAGGGAAGACTATATGCAAGACTAACAAAGAGACAACGAGGAACAGGTGAGACAAAACATAAACAAGAAACACATTTCAGCTGCGGGGAGTGTAGACACAAAATGGGAGAAAGGGAAAACACGGAACGGATTACCAAAACTGAAAATACAAATAAACGAAAAAAACCAGAAGCAGACTAAGACGTCGAGGCACTTTTAGAAAAAATAAGTCAGGAGAAGAAACCCTTAAAGTGTTCCATCCACATCTACTGCATATTTGGCAGCAGAGTGATGGTTTGAGGTTCATTTGATACCTTGACGAAGTAGAGCCATTTAGCCAACTATTTGTTCACCCCCAATTCCCATAGAGATCCATCAAATGCAGAGAGGTTATAGTATCGCTTGTAAGAGTACCTGAAAATAAGAACTGAAGAGTTTTTTGGTGTTGATGGGTAACAGAATTTCATGGCATGCAAAAGATATGCAACCAAATATTAAATGTGAAGATTTTATTTAAGTTTATGTCACTTTTGATCCCATAAAATCTGAGGGGGGGGGGGGGGCTTATAAATAAAAAGGGCTACAAATGCTACATGGTTCACCCGATATGGATGTAAATTCACCCACAAATTAAAGCTACACTTTAACCATAGTAACTGTTCCATTTCAAATCCAATGTGCTGGAGTACAGAGCCAAAATAACAACAAATTAGTCACTGTCCAAAAACTTTGCTGTATATATAAGAAAATAGAAAGCACTTTTAAGAGTGACAGTGCGGTACAAGTCCTTTGTAAAATTTACAAGAGAAATACTGCATAAATAATAACCTATAATATATAAGTTTACATGAGCACATTGTATCTGTATGCCACCATTTTCTAGGACTTCAGCTTTGTTTCCCTTTAAAAGTGTCAGGGTTAAAGTGTCAACTGTTAAAGTGTCAACAATTTAACAGTTTTTCATATTCGTTTTTTGTCTTTTATTTATTTATTATTCTTCATGAGAAATCTCAACTGTTATAACCTGTTTTCAAATGAAACTGCAATATAAAGAGTGATTGATCGACCGGATAGGTGAAGGTGAGATTTTCTCATTACTTTTAAAACTTGCAACAAAAACTTTTCTTTGCAACAGAACACAAGTCCTTTCTTTGTATTACACGGGCATAGCATACTCATGATTGATTTCCTTTTGCCATTCCACAATACAACACATATATTGTAGCCTTTGTGCAAATCACACAATATTAGCCTTTTAACGTACAGTGCACTCCAAAAGTGTTAGGACAGTGACACATATTTTTGTTATTTTGGCTCTGTACTCCAGCACTTTTGATTTGTATCAAGTATCCCTTAACTATAGCCCCTTGGGGCCAAGGCAGGGCCAATCTGTACTGAACCCCACCAGTATTGACCCTGAGAAGAGATGCTCAAGAAAGCATTTATCAAAAAAAGAAAAAAAAAGCATGTTCGCTTTTAGCTTTGCCGCATATCCTTCGCAATATCACATGCTTCCAGTCCTTATTGTCCTTATTCAATTACAAAAATGGTAACAAAAAATGTATTTAATTAGAATTTTTTTTAATTAATTTGAAATTTTTAATTCATTTAATTTTAAGTCATACATTTATAAGTCACACAAAATATGCGTGTGACTCGATTAAATTGACACAAACATCACAGTATGAGAGGGCTGGTGAATTGTATTTTTACATAAGAGGGTGATACTGCTCAACCTTTAAACATTTACACAGTATGAAACAAATACCTCAGAGACTCCATGGATGACGTAGGAACAATATCGCTTAAAATAAGACATCGATTGAACCGATGCAGGATTTGACAGCCTGTGACTTGGCTCATCTCCCTGTGTATCATCTTCAGTGTATTTTCTACAGACCTTTGTTCCAGTCTGTGGCCATGTTAACTCGTTTCCACTTCTTTAAAGTTTAATCTTTCATTTATTCCCATACTGCCTGTGATCTGGTGAGACCCCATGTGACTTTGAGGATCTCTCCTACATGACACATTTTTGAATCTCAGTATTTCTCTCTTTCTGGATTAATGATGGAATTGGCAGTGTGCCCGCCTGAGACCTCCACTCTCATTACTTCTTGCCATCTCCTTTAGATACCTTGTTACAAGCTCCATCTTGGATTTAAATTTTTTTCTTAACTATTGATTTGTAATACGGGCACACCCCTTATTACCTCCTTGTATTTTCATACAATTTCAATCACAGAGTCAAAACTGCATCATGGGTTGATGGTGAGGGATTCACTTTTAGACGCCATGACACTTTACCCCAGAGGTAGGGAGGCACTTGGGAGCAGCTGGTTCCTTCTCATTATCACCAATTATATTGTTTATAGAGCATGGCTATAATATTATCTGGTAAACAGCAGGTGCTAGGCTAGCCTTTCTGGCTTTTTATCACCATTGATTTGCGTTTCCCATGATCACAAAAAGGGAATGTATGTAGAGTACCTTAAAAATTTTAAGAGACAGAAGGTGGACATTTTGGATGTAACTGTAAAGGGTGAACCTTCAGAGTTTCGATTTTCAAGTTACTTCTGCATTATAAAAATTTCAAATTAATTATCAAGACTATAATGACTTACAACATTTTCTTTTCACACTATGTAGAGGCAACTTTATATGTAATTAATACAGATTTCAGTCATAAACAAGGATACGTCACATTATGGTAAATTACTTTGTTCATGTTACCCATAGGGCCTGGCTTCCCCAAGTAAATATGTATGCATTATTGCATGCGCGCACACACACAAACACACAGACACACACAAACATTTATTTATTTATTTTTGTTCCTAAGCATAGTCAGTATTTTGAGGTGTGATCATTTGTTTTGGTTACAACTGTCAATTGCCTGGCTGTGGAAGCAGCCCATTTTGAGTAAGACTGACGACGCAGCTCAGCACTTATAGCATTCCTGTGCAACTATGGCAAAGCCGACTCCGATAGCCTCGGTAATCCATGATACTCCTTACCTCTCATCAAGCGATGTACCTCTGCCTGTCATGAACCTCAGAATGCCTTAGCCTAGCACCGCGGGCCTATACGCTCAGATAAACTTGGCGATAGATGTTTTTTCTGTGAGTTGAAATGTCACGATGGATGTGCGAAGGCATTTGTCTTGAGACATTTCCATTGTTTCAGCTGTTTTCAGGCTTGAATCAGGCACTGTCAGGCTATTAATCGTCTCCCATTGATGAAAAGGAGAAATCACAGTGAGATTTTTCATTGTATTTCACATTAAAGTAAAAAACAAATAGCATTTTTAAAAAAAAATTAATTCAGAACTCGCTGTCTATGCCATGGCATACAACTACGAGTGAACAATAAGACAAAACAAACTAGTTTTTTTCGGGGAAAGTTTCTACTCTCAAATCGAGAAGGACACGAGCCACCTGAGAATGGTCTGCCACCTTTGTCTTTACAAGGTCAACAGAACTGACAACAGCATCCCGTCTGTTCCACTCCCTGTGCCACTCCCTGTTCCACTCCCTGTGCCACTCCCTGTTCCACTCCCTGTGCCACTCCCTGTGCCACTCCCTGTGCCACTCCCTGTTCCACTCCCTGTGCCACTCCCTGTGCCACTCCCTGTTCCACTCCCTGTGCCACTCCCTGTGCCACTCCCTGTGCCACTCCCTGTTCCACTCCCTGTTCCACTCCCTGTGCCACTCCCTGTTCCACTCCCTGTGCCACTCCCTGTGCCACTCCCTGTTCCACTCCCTGTGCCACTCCCTGTGCCACTCCCTGTTCCACTCCCTGTGCCACTCCCTGTGCCACTCCCTGTTCCACTCCCTGTGCCTGCATATGGGTGGTTTCTTAGGAAAGCCCCAGGTGAGCTTGAGTCTCGCGGTCTTATCTCTAGCCTCTAACCCCTTGTCTTTCCAAGTCTCTGTTCTTGAAGGTCACTGTCTGCACCCTGCTATCTCTGTTATATTACCCCTGTGCCTCTCCGTTGCTGGACGGTTCTGTCGACACAAGCTAATTTTTCATCTGACGATTCTATGGTAATAGACTGCAAGTGTAATTAAGCCATGTCTCATGTTGCAAGACATAACAATGACACAAGTGACCATGAAGTGTCTTCCCTGTCATAAGAAACCAATGCAACAGTAATTAGATAAATAAATATTCCTTATCCAGAGCTACATAGTACCCAACTTATTGTATCAAATGGTTAAATCATCAATCTGTATGGTGTCCACTCCTGACATGAGTGATATCATAGTCATTTAATTACGATTGAGCATTCCAAAATGGAGAATTAAGAATGGAATTTTATTTAATATAAATAAACAGTAATACTACTTCTAATAGAAACAGTAATACTGAGGCCTAGATTCAATCGACATTTGACCTTGACCCTAACTAACTATATCGTATGATTTGAAAAGTAAATACTATGTTATTTACATACACTGCATAAAATAATCAGGACATAAACCTTTGAAATGTAATATAACGTATGGGCCTGATTTACTAAGACCTTTAGTGTGTGCAAAACCTTTTAGCACACGCAAAAAAACAATAACATGAGAAATTATTGATCATGGTATTTGTTTTGCACCAATCATTGGCTGGGTTATTAGTTTTGCGTGTGCTAAGAAATTAGCATTTAGCTCTCTAATGTGGTAAAACATACTAAACAATGTATGATTAGCTAGGTTGACAAACATTCTTGAAATGAGCAAAAAAACTAGTTAATTTCAGAGACATTATTCTCTGCTATATGCACTTGCTAGCTGGATAGCATATGTAGTCGTAGCTCATTTTTACTATTCCCTTCTTGCAGCAATAAAAAAAAAATTCCCACAAAATAGAACAATGTTAATGAATTATACACTTAATTTTTTTTGAAGCAAGATTTTCAGGACTCACCAGTAAAGTTTTGCTGTCTGCTAGCTAGCTAGTTGCTGGTCAACTAACAGTTAGCTAGCGTTAGCAGGATAGGTTAATGTGCTGGTGAAATTGATTTGCAAGAACCAAATGCCAATTCTGAGTGAATGACCAAAATATTTCAATATTTCAGTACAGCAGAGAAGTGGCACCCGAATCGCCTTTGAAACCGGAGGCTAGGGTATGGCAAGAGCCATACTCTGCCATACGCAAATGACGCCACTGGTATCAACAGAAGGTTATTAGATGAAAAACAACTCCAACATTCCTCTTGCTCAAAATTTAGCTTATAAATTATTTCAATCCATTCATGGTTAGCATCTCAAATCACTACTTTAGATGCACAGGGAAAAGTTCCGTTTACAATGCAAGAAGCAATTTATTCATTTGTGAAGGCTTGATTAGCCAATTTAAATGCTCTTCCAGGAAATGGTAAGTACAAGGTGCTGGTGCAGATAGTTTCTAGAAGAGAAGTTTCACATTGTACATTGTAGGCCTCAGCAGTGCAAAAACACTTAGGCAGATAATTTAATATTTCCATTCTGCTGGCGGCTCGCTTGCGGCAACACAGTTTTAATTGATTGAATCTATTCAGAATTGCTAACTCAATTGGAAACATTGTGTGCATCACAGCAGAAGCAGCCTGAAAGTGGACAGAAACTCAAACTCTGTCCCAAGAAATCAATCATTTAAAGGCATTTAATCAATCGGCCATGCCATTGTACATCTCCTACTTCTTATTAAGCTTAGTGGCTGCCCGCTGTCATACCTGTGAAATGTTGACCTTTGCTTATGTTATACCTGTGAGCTTTTGGTTTGTGTTCTCTCTTTACTTTGTGTTCTCACATTACTTTGAGTTTGCTTCACTTTACAAGCAATAACACCCTTTTAAAAAAAAATGTTTTGGTTCATGGTTCGCTCCTCTTTTGAGAATTTGCGCGTAACGTTGTTGCTCTCGAACTGCAACAGCATCCAGCAGGATATTAATAGAAAAGCGCAATGCTGAAACAGAAACATAAATCAGGACGCCAAAAAAGAGTCGAGTAGAACTAAAGAGAGGACAGGAGCAGCACATCAGGAGCCCAGAATATAACAGACTTTTCTTTTCGTGAGAGTATTAAGCTAGCTGGGCTTAGCCAGCTACTAACGTTACTGCGTTAACCGAATGACACTAACGTTTAACGTTACGTGCGGTCAGCGGTGTAAAATAATCGCCTGACAAGGCTGACATTACTAAATTGTCCACAGAAAAGATCAGTATGGTTATAATTCGCCAAACGTTATAATACGCTGTCAAAAAAATCCCTTAGCAGAAGGTCACATTTTTTCATTCTTACATGAGTGTTTACTAAAACTAAACTGCTACGTTAGCCTGTTGACATGAGTCTTGTTAACGTTAAGCAGGGGCTAATCTTACAGCTTGCCCTCCTATAAAGTGAAGCTGTTTGCCTAGAGCTATGGCATTGATAAGCCAATTTAGATTTTTTGGATGTTAATGCCAAGACTAGGTAGGTTAGTTCGTCATCAGTTGTTCCATAAAACATAACATGTGTACAAAAGCACATGTATAGTGAAATTGAACAATTAAACCTTTATGTGCTGCTACTCCAGAATCAGCTGTGGCCTCCTCTGAACCCCACCCCCATCACTCCAAATATGCTTTTGAAGGTGAGTGAGTGAGGTAGACACTGGCTGGCTAATTTGACTTATTAGTGAACTGCTGTACCATTGGAAATTACTCACACATTAGTCACCCTCAGCTCTTTCGATTCTGTAATGAATGGCAAAATGTAGATGTATTTATAAATGAACTTAAGTCACTGTCCTTGCTGTCTACAGAGCCAGGCCTCTCTACCCAACAACAAATATCAGGAACCAAGGCTAATACAGATTGTGAAGGGGATAGTGAAGCGGCTCATAGTAGTACCAGTCATGAAACTGCCGCAGACAGTCCAAACACAGGAAGTGCACCTTGTAAGCACAGGAAGTGGAGTGCAATGTGAGTTTGGGTGTGTTGCACCAGGTGCTTGATTTGTATGTAATAATACCCAGTGACTCTGTGTTGAGTGGTTAATTGAAAAAAAGAAAACGAATTGGGTGTATTGCATCAGGCACTGTCAAGAACATAGAGGAACAGAAAAATAAATAAAAAAGTAGGGGGGCGGGGGCCCACACCAATATTCTTTCAGGGGGCCCAGAATTCCTAGCATCGGCCCTGGTGATAAGTGTTCTGCTTTTTAAATTTAATTTAATTTAACATTTTATTTTATTTAACTTTTGTAAGGTACCTTTTTTCTATCATACTAAGAACGCATGATGCATCGCACATCGGTACCCTTTGTTATCCTTTCCCCAAATACTGGATAATTATATTACCATAGACACTTATAATGGGCTTGTCATATTACACTAGAACTGGGTTGATACCTCACTAATCACACAATTCATTAGAATATACAATATAATAAACTTCATGGACATGTGACATACGCTTTTAAAAAAGCCAACAGAGCAAACATGCATTGGTGCTTTCATGCCCAGGCATGTCTTCTCAATTGAGCTTTGGGATAACAGATTGAACAGATGGAAAATAATCTGACTGCATCATTTTGCTATCGTTAAAATGGGTCCAAGTTTGGTCTCCAACCATAAATTATATTTAATGATTCTGGCAAATGACAACGCCGCCACAGAAAAGAGTGATTGGATAGAGAAGGGAATTGAAACACTCTTTTTTTTCTTTCTGAGTGCCAATTCAACCACAATCAAGTTTTAAATTATGAATGCCTAAGTACCTTTATTGCTAATATAATGAACATGGAAAAAGGGATGTTCTGTAAGCAAATTAATTCATTATATAATGAATACATATATTTATTCAACATTTTGAACCAAATTGAACATTTGCTCTCCATCAATCTCTGATATTGCTGACATCTCCCATCACAAAATATAAATAATAAAAAAAGAAAAACAATACATAGATTTTTAAAAAATAGACTGTGACAGCACGCAATATCCAAATCCAACTGCGATGATATCAGGTGTGTGGTGTCTTAGGCCTGGCTGCAGCAGTTTTGAATTCTAATTGTTTTGAAGGGTATGGAATTGACTGAGGTTGTCATGGTAACACACATTGGTTTAAGAAGGAGATGGTGCTGGTGCTTGGTCTGAATTAATTAATTCTGGGACACCTTTCACGACATAACAGCAACATGTTCTCTGTTCTTTGTCTATTTACTGTAGTAACAGCATGTTTTATTTCCCATAATATTGTTTCATGTTACTTTTTATTACACACTCCCTTTTCAAGCTGAATTTAAGGCACCATTATGACCTAAGATATTTCCCTTCATCTATAAACTGCAAAAACAGAAAAATAATGTCAGAGAACCTTTTACTAAAGATATTTGTATCATGTTTACTATTTGATAGTATTGCATATTCCTACTAAGTAAGACACATCTCAGCATCTCAAATGATTATTCAAGTCAGCAATTATATTAATTCAATACACAGTTGTAGTGCCAAACGATGAGACTCACAAATCACCTTGTCACAGCACTGCAGGCCGTGAATCGTTTGTCTAAACTGGAAACAGCATTACGGCGCCCGTAGTACCTTTGTGAAAAAAAACGTGTTTGGGTTAAAAAAAGAATGCTCCAAATTTGGCATGAAGTGATCTCTAACACATTTTATTTCTTTTTTTTTTCTCAGAAAGCTTGATGGTTCTGGCAGTCATGGAAATGGAAGTTACACATAAACAATTCCGAGAACACTTGAAGTAACACTTGCATCAATATGTTGGCTCCTGTTCAAAAAAATAAATAAAAACCTCTACGGAAGAGAAAGACAGCATACCCACAAGTAATACTTAAATTGATAATAATAATAATAATAATAATAATAATAATAATAATAATAATAATAATAACAACAATAATAATAATAGCAATACTACTACTACTACTAATAATAATAATAATAATAATAATAACAATAATAATAATAAAATAATAAAAATAAAAATAGTAATAATCATTTGTAAAAAATGTCTTATTATAAGAGGAAAAAGTTGTATCCTGTTATTGTGGTTTTTCACAGTCATCTGGCAGCATTGCCCTGGCTAGAAGCAGGCCCTGTGTGTCATGGTTTGTGTGTTATTTTTTTCCCTTTTCCGCTGCGTTTCTCATCCTTTCCCTCCGGTTGACAATCTATCGGATTTTTTTTCATTCACCTCGCCTATTATTCTTTTCACCTGAGCTACTGCCTGCGGAGTATTTACTTCACTTCCGCTTCCCCGGTGCTTCTTTGTCATTCCGTATTACATTGAGCCAGGTATAGCCAGTTACAAGCGACCTTGTGATATTAAACTTGTTTTATGTTCACGAGGGACTTGCTTCTTAGCTTATTATTCAGGTATAGGATTATTTTCCTCCTGTTAGCTTCACTGTGCTATTTTTTCCATGCTGTTCTCACTGAGACAGTTTTTCTTTGGTGGTTTCACCTTTGTTCCACCTTCTACCGGCTGTCTTAGTGTTACGTGCCGAAGGTGTTCTTTTTTTTTCTAGTTTCCCGTGTTAGCTCTAGTATTGAGCTCGGGAGACGTAGTTTTGTGCTCTCACTCGTGTTTTCGAGTTTGCCCTATTTTCCTGGGTTGATGATTATTTGGGTGTTTAGCTACTAGGATGTATTCATTTTTTCTTTCTACTTATTAGCAGTGTTTACTCCCTTAGTGGTCCTCCCCTGTGTAGGTGACTTGTTCTAAACCAGCTTACTTTCGCATTTGATTCGCCGCTACTAAACCCATCACACTGTGCTTGTGGCAAGTGCCTTTACCACCTGCACCACTCAGTTATTTCTGAAAGCAACGAACAAAGGAGGCACAATAATTTTCCCAGTAGGACATTGCTTTATTATTTTTTTCATTTTGCTACTTCTGTGACAAATCATGCCCATTTAAAAATCTTTTTTTTTTTCAAGTTCACTGATTACTGAATTAATTGCTTAAATGACCTGGCAATGATAGATTGTCTCAGTGCATGATAATGTGCATGGTGATGCTCATTATTATCGATTGTCATTACTATCCCAGCATCGTGACGTTTAAATTATCTAACATAGTTCATGATAAGAGCATAGACCAATGGCAGTGCTGCCGTTTGTTGGCAGGCAATATGCCGTCGATAATAAGGTGGGTTAGTAAACTGCTATAAACTCCAAAAAATGAATGCTGCACATTTGTTACAGACACACCATATAACAGAGGTGCGGAAGAAAAATCAATAGATAATCAAGTCTGCAATCTAACGGCGAGATTGTGTACAGTTCATTCCTCAATTTTCTCACTCAGATGGCTTATATGTACAGTTAAGATTTACTGTTTGAGCCAGGTTTTCTATTAATGTGTTATTATTGTTTTCATCAACTGTCATTATTCTTCTCATATCATATCAATGCATCAACTAATGATGATAACCCCGGAAAGGTGTAGAGGACAAGGTTGTTCACATGCGCACATAATTCATGAATGGTGGGTTTGCATGAGGGTAAACACAGCAATGTCAACATGACCGATCAGATCATTCACAAAGAAAACTTTTCTGTAGCTTGTTATTTAAAACACACCTTTGAATAATATTGATGGATGATGCCCTTGTTCACAGCACTAGTTTAGGTTTAGTTTACCATACAAATATATTTCAGGTATAACTTGCTTTTTTCCCAAAAAGCCCACCTTTTATTTCAGGCAGGAAAGTGGTTCACACTTTAAACAAAGTCTCCATATAAAGGCTTTATATATCATATATAAAGCCTTCATAAATGTGACATAATGGCTTCATAAATCAGACATAAGCAATAACATAATAAGTGACCTAACACGTTTTTATGCAACATGTTATGACAAATGTCACTATGACACATTTGGCATAACATGTTGCATAAGACATTTGCTTTTGTATCGGCCAACATGCCGATACAGAATGATAAACATATACAATTAAAAGTTGTTCGCTTTTTTAGCTATGTTTGCTAGCAAAACCAACGCTTTCTCTGTTGTGCAACTTGAACGTACTGTAATTACACGGAAACTATGCGTTTACCACCTCCGATATCTGACCTCCTGCCATAAACAAATGCATGGTTAGCTAGTATAGCCTACTGCATGGCAAACATATTTAAAAATCTATTTGTTTTATGCCAAGAAACCCATGGCTAACAACAGCTAATGACAATAGCTTAGAAAATGACATTGTTAAAATTGCTTCTGTAATCGAATGCTCAAAGCGAAACCGCTCAATTATGATCAGCTCGCTAATGTTAGTCTACTTTTCAGGTCTATGATGGCTACTTAAGAAATGTTTGTAATGTGAACCTTAAATGCTTTGATGAAGACGAAAGTCAAAATGTTGGTAAATTAAAATATTGAATAATATATGGAGCTGAGTGTTCCCTTGTTCTTAAATGCATTATTACGATCACCTGCACCTCCTTCTATACAAAATTATGGCGTGTGTTTAAAAAACCTCTACGAGGTGTCCCTACTCTAAACAAGAAGTGACAGACAGAGCATTTCTTCCCTCGCTGGCTCCTATGTAGTTTACACGACCACTTGACGCTTACCCTTTCATGGGATTAAAAGAATGATATTAATGTGCTGGCAGGACAGTTATGACTGTGCTTTGATTGCCCCGTATCTCTTAGTGCAAGAGCAAGACCATGGCAAAAAGTATTCTCATCTTTACTGCACAGTGGACAAGGAACAAGGTTTGCAGATTGGCCCGCATATCTCGCTTCCCTAGCACGCCGTGTCTTTTTGCGATACCTGGGAAGCTGTGAAGTTTCTCTGTGGTGTACGTTCCCTGGGATTACCACCCCGCAATCTTCACTAGATGCCATCTTCTAGCATGTCACTGATCTTGCGTTTCCATTACCTACCGCACATGCTCGCCCGTTTCAAAGTCCAGGCCGATGAGAAGTCGTCATGGATAAATGTTCTGAAGTCCTCGGCTGGTATTTCTTTGTGGCTGGCGCAGCTCTGCCATCTGGGCTGACTTTGATAGGCACTCTTAGATTACCCGCTGCTTTACTGTTTAGCACAAGGTCAGAGGAGAGCAAGGTATGCATGTGTGAAGGATGCTGTGCCCTTCTGTGACCTGCTGCCTGCTATAATTCCCTTTGCCTTACTGTCTGAAAGGGGATATAATGGACTAATGCAGTTTTCCGCAACCATGTTTCTTACTGTAGACAGAACTACACATTTAAGAATTAGTAAAAACATTTGGTCATGAGAGGAGCCATGCATTCTGTGATCTCTGTGAAGGTTGCTCCAGATGTATATCAAATTCCATATCCGACTTTGGCTGAAATCATTCCAATTCAAAAGAGAGGGCGGTAAATCATAATTCTGCAGGTTCTGCTGGGAAGCAAAATGTGAACTGTGATGGGCTCCAGTCGAAATGTGTGAACTATGCCAACTGCCCAGCCCAAATGCGAAAGGAAGAGGGTCAACCTGTTCAGAATCAAGTAGAAACCCCTCTTTGCTGTTCCCTGGGGACTCCAGAAAATGTAGTCAGTATAATCTTTACACATAATATGTAATGAATAAATTATTAATTTAAAAACATAAGAGAGTGAATACTTTTTATAGTCACTGTATATATTGCACATCAGGTGAAAACAATATTCAAAGTAAGTAACTGTTGTGGATACTTCTCTCTTGAATGCTAGACTAGAAGTCCATAATTTCCTTGTAGGTGAGTAAGAGGGCACTATTTATTCTACCAGGTAGAACAAGACAGAATAGTGTTTATCCACATATGTCTCCTGTAAATTAATTGGATACTTGTATAAAACTGTTTACTAGCCTATTTTAGGACTGTGTTTATAGGCCTATATTTCCCATATACATCAGTATTCACATTCATTTATTCTTCCCTGTGTGTAGTTATGTTACTAGCATGCCCATCTGAGCTTGTATTGTTAATCTACATGAGTTCATATGTCACAAGGCCCATACAAACTGGCTTAATTAACTTTTTTTGTTTGTTTATGGGGTGTATAAGAATATTGACCAATTTCACCACATTTGCAGTAAAAGATTTTTACACAAAAATCCATTTAATTTATGGGAGACCTTAAAGATGTGGATAAACATTCTTGTGCTTTGTTCTACCTACAGTAGAGATATCTCAATTCTAAAGCCATTTTAGAGGTTCAGTCACTAGTGTAGACATGAAAAAAAAACCTAATCCACCTAAAATAATAGTGGAAATGAGACGGGAACTCAGATATAGATAGACTGATACAGGTAGATAGAGACAGGACAGGGGAAAGCAAGCAATTTGAAAGGTCCATAAGAAACAATAAATCACCATCTTTTCAAAAAAAAAAGTCTCTGTTTAAAGAATGAAAACATTAATATCAACTTCTCAGTTGTGTACAAGAATAGATATCAAAAATTGTGAATCTTTGTAAAACATATTTACTGCTCAAAGACAGTCCAGAGTACAACCTTTCAACCAATTCCAAAATCATATACAGTAGGCTACATTATGTGCACAGTACTATTTTCAATAATAACATAAGAACAATATACATATATTTGAATATATTGGAAATTATAAGAAGCAGCACTATAGGACTGCTAGATGGCTTAATCGGTTAAGGTGCCACACTGTGGTGCATGGATGAGCCTCACGGCCTTGGACTGAATCTGGACCATGCCAGTGCAGTGGTGATTGCATCGCCCAGGGTACGGGACAGTTTATTCGATTAGGTTTCCATGTACATGGCTATTTAGCGACCCCTGCCGATCGATCGGACGCCCGTAGATTGCATTCAAAGCCGTATATGAAAGGTCTTCCTCCGACTCCTCTCTATGCGAGCTTAGCTGTAGTCAGCAATGTGACGTTTCAGAGGAGAACACTGGCTGTCTACGCTCTCCCGAAATGACAGTGGGGTTCGCGTACATGCGTGGCTGTGGTTGCAGGTGATTGGCCATTTCAAATTGGGGTGGGAATTGGATATGCTCTGCCCCGCATTGTGCACCAAATTTATAAAGGAAAAAAATCAGCACAAAGCACAACATGAAGCATACTTCAACACCACGAAATGTGAAATAAACGGGCGCCTAACCGTTTTAACACAGTACATTTGAAGACATTTTAGACTATTATTACGTCACTGGCTTATGACGCTACATTATTTAGCAAAAATATCGTTATCAGACCTGTAATGTAATAAACTGGCAATAACACATGAATGTAAGAAGTTATTACGTCATAGGCAAAAATGCTAGTATGTTACAGGTTCAAGATTTTATTACGTTATTGGTTTTTATCACGTTATGGGCTTTACTACATTCAATTTTATTACATTATGGGCAATTATTACATGTTAGGCCTTCCCACCACTGCTGAGCTGTTTTTAGTATGGGCCTTCCGGTGTAAAGGCAGGGGGCTGCTAAAGGTTTGCTGCAAGTACAATGTTAAGCAAAATACTTCAATACTATCAACTCATGCCATGGTGTATCTTTATGATTTCCATTGGTTGTTTAACAAGAATAAAAAAAAATATATTTTTTTAACTTTTTGATTAATTATGGCACAGGCACATATAATGTGTTCAAATTAACCCAAATATGATGGTAATACATGATTGATATTATGAAGGCTGAAGAATGATAATTTTCCAGCTGAACATTCCAAAATTACTTTTGATGATGTCCTAAAATTGATTTTGTACAAACTACAGTACATTTGAACAGATTTAAATATTGGTGCTTTCAGGTGCTTTTTGTGTACACAATGTAGGAAATATACAAAACAACAGCATTCCAAAGGTAATTTATTTTTTCCCAAACTTAGGACATTGAAAAATATATGAGGAAATTCATAAATATATTAATTCAACTAATGGTGTCCTTCATTGTGTGTGTCACATTTTCCTTGATTGAATCAATTATGCATGATAATCAAGCTTGTGATGATTTGCAATAAAGAAATGAACCATAGATGAATACATATAAAATGTGTGAAATGAAGTATGTGGGTATTTGACTTGCACAACTACATGGACAAGTGCAATGGACCTTATGCAATTCCCTGGCACCACATGAAAACAAAATGGTTCGGAGGGAAAATGACAGTAAAAAAAACATACATGGTATTGCAGTACGGCTAGTGTATGACCAGGAGACTAATTAATAACGCAATTACAGTAAAATAACGGCACGTGATGTTCTTCAGGGGGAATAAATCTGGTGTAGAATCATCTCCAGATGTTGGAGGCACATTACACAGTCAATGTTGGGGTCAGCTACTGTTTAGGATCTTTCTTTCTCTTTGTGCTTTCATCAAAAAGGAAATCAACACCCCAGAGCCCCTTAGTCAATGGAGCATCAATACCATGGCTCTGAGTGCAAAACTCAAACTTTCATGTGCAAAGGCTCTAATCAGCATATCTATAAAATAAGCTGAGCACTTAAATGCTAAATATTCACTTTGAGTTAGTGCAAGGGGATGTTTCAAAGGGTGCAAAATTCCTTATTGTGTCAAACCAATAATATTTCCCTTCTTTCTGCTTGGACTCCTTGGGGTAAATGGGTGGGTCTGAAACCGAAGCAGTGCACTCTGTAAGAGAGCGCCGACGTTTTTCTACATAAGAAGAAACTGTTCCACGAAAATTACTTCAATTCTTATTTCTTTCAGATGCACTTTGGTTAAAATAAGGCTGACAACTACGCATCACAAATGAGCAGCCTGATAAAACATTTCTTTTTACCAATTAAAGATAACATGGCAGTTGATCCTGAAAAAAAGAATGAAAAATAAGCATCTATAATTGGCTTGATACAGATTTTGTAACATCCGCCATTCCTTCCAGTCCACCTTCATTTCGTTCTCTCTCGTTTCCCCATTCCTCCAGTTTCATGTCATGTTTTTCAGTTTACCCTGTTCGTCTAGTTCAGTGTTGTGCAGGCTGGGCGTGGCTTCCCTGTTTTGGTCCCTCGTTTTCTCCCCATTACCATTCAGCCAATCGCTCGCCCCCTCTGCTTGCATTCCGCAGTCACTCAATTACCTCGTTAGCTCTCGCATACATCCCTCACGCCCTTTGATTATCCCCAGCACATTCTCACCAGTTTTTTTCTCTATTTAAGTTCCCCTCTGTGTTTGTGTCTTTGCCAGTTCGTTACATTTGTATTTGCTCTGTCTTGACATTCGCCGGCCTCGCTGTTGCATTTAAAGCTTTTGACCTGTTTGTTCTCAGTTCCAGCCCGTCCAGTCTGCTTCCGCTCCTGTTCTCTCCCCCGTCATCTGCCTCCCCATTTAGTTCTCCAACCCCGTATCCAGCCCGTCGCTCAGCCCGTCGCCCTGTCTGTCTGTTTGTTTGTTTTATTATTTCATAAAATTCACTCTCTCTGGAGTTATCGCTTGAGCTTGCCTCCTTGTCTTGCGTTTGGGTCCATACCAGTTCTTGATTCATAACAGATTTGCTATTTTACAAATTTACCTAATGAAAACCTCTACCATGTTATATTTCGCCGGCACATTTTTCACTTCCTGTTACCCATTGTAAACAGTCAATAATTCAAATGCTTATTTCATAACTCACCCAAAAGCTGTGCATCATCAACGTTCATTAATATTGTTCTGTGGCCAATCAACAAATTTGCCAAAACCCCAACGTACCATATCATAAATTGAATCAGTGAATTACATTTTTTTTAAATATTAAATTAAAACATTTCTTGTGAGTTTTCATATGATTTCATGATTGCCTTTATATAGTTTGATGACACATTCTCACGCTTTAAACGCAAACTGACAACACATCCAATTTTAGATTTTCTCATACATTTCCAAGCAGAAACACTTTAGGTGTGTGATTAGACGTCATTCTAAATACACCATCTCTAAATAACGGGGATGGATGTTATTTTTTTTAGCTGCAGCTTTTTTTCTGTAAACATGCTTCGCAATTCGATATTCATGAATGCATCTATAAAAGGTACAGGGTTCAATGTAAAATGGCAGTCATGTGACCTTTGTGCTCAGAGAGAGGTGATGTTTCAATATAATTTAATATAGATGTCCAGAGTGTCACTGAGCGTTCAGCAGAACATGCAGGTGCTGCTTCAGTCTTTAGCCTTTCCTGGTCTTTTTGAGGATGTGGGGCCTCGGATCCTCACTAAATAAAAAAATTTAAAGGCACAGTCAACTTAGTGTATGTAAACTTCTGACCCACTGGAATTGTGATATAGTGACTTAAAAGTTAAATAATCTGTCTGTAAACAATTGTTGAAAAGATTACTTGTGTCATGCACAAAGTAGATGTCCTAACTGACTTGCCAACACTATAGTTTGCAAACATAAAATCTGTGCAGTGGTTAAAAATGAGTTTTAATGACTTCAATCTAAGTGTATGTAAACTTCCGACTTCAACTGTAAATATGGAGATATAATGAGTAAAGCGGTGAATGTGTAAAGCATAATGAATGTATGTAAGCTATGAGCTAACGAGAGTGAGTGTGGAATGCGAACAGGGAAGTGATTGGCTGGGAGATTAAGAGAGGGGAATGAGGAAACGAGGAGGGAAACCACGCCCAGCCTGCACTACATGAAAGACAGACAGGGTAAAAGTAAAAACATGACATGAAACGAGAGGAATGGGGAACACAGGGAGAACAATAGGAAAGTGGACTGGAAGGGAGAGGCGGACGCAACAGGCAATTTCCTAAAAACCCTTCTTTACCTCTATCTGGCTTTGCATCTTGTAGGGGGATTGGATGTATGCTGGCATTAGCTGGATTAAGCTGTTGACTACAATTTCAATCCTGGCTACAGACATGTAA
Organism: Ilyophis sp. 1 JC-2022; assembly: GCA_022702515.1. Classification (NCBI taxonomy): domain Eukaryota; kingdom Metazoa; phylum Chordata; class Actinopteri; order Anguilliformes; family Synaphobranchidae; genus Ilyophis; species Ilyophis sp. 1 JC-2022. The sequence goes on along the minus strand of CM040400.1, from coordinate 16,835,716 downwards.
GCTACTTTAAAGCAAATTTTGTTCATTAGTTAGACTAATGTGTGTTTTAATTAGAATCTAATTATCACTCAGAAGCTACATTTAGCAGCATTCTGAATTTACAAATGCCGTACATGTGGTCCCGAGCAGGTGTAAAATGTGTGAGTATGTGCGAACCAATCTCAGATACGAAAATGTTGATGAATTCCAAAATACGGCCAAATTTGCTAATACAAACGATTTACGTACAAATGTGTCACATTTCATGAATGAGGCCAACACAATGAGTAACCTTTTCGTTTTATATAAGTATTTGGGGTGGGACGCTTTTTATGATTTCCACTGCACGATGATAAGCTGATTTGTCCTTGCGATTAATCGAGTGCTATTTTTTTGTGGTGCTTAAAAAAGCCACTTTTACAGCAGCATACCCACTGAAAGGTGTCACAAAGTATTTTTCTGGGCTTTACTTCACGCAGAACACCGGCACCGGAACGAGTGAATAAGTACCAGACAGCTTTCCGCCTCCTCTCCAATAATTATAAGGCTTTGTGGACTGATAAGCTACAGACATTGTTGAATTTTTTATATTTAGCTATTCTGGGAAACAAAGACAGAAAAATAGAAAAGGTTAGGCTTCATGTTAGAAATCATGGCATAAGATTGCAAAACTAATCAGTAGTTTGTGACTGTTGCATGAAATGAAATCTCCTTTGCACAAGGAAATACCTGAAAATTATGAGTTTGCAGTTAGGGCAACATATTAACATAATTTTAGCAGTTCACATACTAACAAATCTTATTAGAAAATGGTAAGTGGTGTTTACAGTACGAATAAACTTTCATTAGCCAAATGTAATATTCCAAATTATTCCAAATTATGAATAAGGAAAAATATTTTAGATAAATTGTTACGTTCTCCGTAGTGGTAGAGGTAAGGACCCAAACGCAGACCACAGGATAAGGCACAAGAGTTCTTTATTCCGTTCAGGGGTCAAGCCAGGTGATCAGAGGTAGGTAGGTACAAAACAAACGACAGGCGATAGGGCAATGAGGGACAATCCAGGAAGTCGACAAACCAGGGAATCAGATTTCAGGCAGTGCAAAAGGATCAGGCAGGAGAATAGTCGGTATACAAAAACGTGGTCAAAGTCGAACGGCAAACTGGGCAGACAAGGGCAAGGCAAAAGAATAGTAGTAACAAAAGGGTATCGTTGAGGCAGAAACAGATCACTGGCATAAACACAGGTAGCAGGCACAGGAAAAGTAAAACGACAATCCGACACAGACTGGAAGTAACAAAGGGTTTAAATGCACAAGTAACTAATGACACAAGAGGAATCAGGTGTGTGAGGGGGAGGGACTCCAAACGAGAAACAATGAGAATACATTAGGGAACAATGAAACAATCACAGAGACAACTAGGGAAAACGCGGACTGGATTCCAAACATACACACGATAACAGATGACCTGGAGTTTCAGGAAATCGTGCATAGATTAAGATGACAGGGACAGAAGATCAGATGCAGCTGAGCCAGCAGGTAATGAATATATGTTCAAAGTTGGTAATGTCCGAAAAACAGAGCAGGGTGGGTGGAGGGGGTCCGGAGGAGGGGAACAAGGACGGCGGTGCAGACAGCCCCGCTCAGGAGGACGACGGCGCAGACAGGACCACTTAGGACAGTGGCGCAGACAGGACCGCTCAGGCGGACGGCGGCGCAGACAGGACCGCTCAGGAGGACGACGGTGCAGACAGGACCGCTCAGGAGGACGGCGGTGCAGACAGGACCGCTCAGGAGGACGACGGCGCCGACAGGACCGCTCAGGAGGACGGTGGCGCAGACAGGACCGTTCAGGCGGACGGCGGCGCAGACAGGACCGCTCAGGAGGACGACGGCGCAGACAGGACCGCTCAGGAGGACGGCGGTGCAGACAGGACCGCTCAGGAGGACGGCGGTGCAGACAGGACCGCTCAGGAGGACGGCGGTGCAGACAGGACCGCTCAGGAGGACGACGGCGCCGACAGGACCGCTCAGGAGGACGGCGGCGCAGACAGGACCGTTCAGGAGGATGACGGTGCAGACAGGACCACTCAGGACGGTGGCGCAGACAGGACAGACTGCGATGGCTACATCGCTCAGGAGACCGGCTCAGGGAGCCGGCTGCGACGGCTGCATCGCTCAGGGGGCCGGCGGCGACGGCTGCATCGCTCAGGGGGCCGGCGGCGACGGCTGCATCGCTCAGGGGGCCGGCGGCGACGGCTGCATCGCTCAGGGCAGGAGGAGGCGGGCTCGGCCGCTCCGGACTGGTGGTCAGCGGGCTCGGCCGCTCCGGACTGGTGGTCAGCGGGCTCGGCCGCTCCGGACTGGTGGTCAGCGGGCTCGGCCGCTCCGGACTGGTGGTCAGCGGGCTCGGCCGCTCCGGACTGGTGGTCAGCGGGCTCGGCCGCTCCGGACTGGAGGTCAGCGGGCTCGGCCGCTCAGGACAGGAGGCTAGCGGGCTCGGCCGCTCAGGACAGGAGGCTAGCGGGCTCGGCCGCTCAGGACAGGAGGCTAGCGGGCTCGGCCGCTCAGGACAGGAGGCTAGCGGGGTCGGCCGCTCAGGACAGGAGGTTAGCTGGTCCCGCAATTTGAGAGGAGGCAGGGAACGGGACGGGACTGGTGGCGTGGAACAGGACGGGCCAGGAGGCCCGGGACCGGAAGGGCCCGGAGGCACAGACCGGGACGGGACAGGGGACATGGACCGGGGCGGGACAGGGGAACTGGGACGGGAAGGGACAGGGGAACTGGGACGGGAAGGGACAGGGGAACTGGGACGGGACGGAACAGCGGAGCTGGGACCGGACGGGACAGCGGAGCTGGGACGGGACGGGACAGCAAAGCTGGGACGGGACGGGACAGGGGAGCTGGGACGGGACGGAACAGCGGAGCTGGGACGGGACGGAACAGCGGAGCTGGGACGGGACGGAACAGGGGAGCTGGGACGGGACGGAACAGCGGAGCTGGGACGGGACGGAACAGGGGAGCTGGGACGGGACGGAACAGGGGAGCTGGGACGGGACGGAACAGGGGAGTTGGGACGGGACGGAACAGGGGAGTTGGGACGGGACGGAACAGGGGAGTTGGGACGGGACGGAACAGCGGAGCTGGGACGGAACAGCGGAGCTGGGACGGGACGGAACAGGGGAGTTGGGACGGGACGGAACAGGGGAGTTGGGACGGGACGGAACAGGGGAGTTGGGACGGGACGGAACAGCGGAGCTGGGACGGAACAGCGGAGCTGGGACGGGACGGAACAGGGGAGCTGGGACGGGACGGAACAGGGGAGCTGGGACGGGACGGAACAGGGGAGCTGGGACGGGACGGAACAGGGGAGCTGGGACGGGACGGAACAGGGGAGCTGGGACGGGACGGAACAGGGGAGCTGGGACGGGACGGAACAGGGGAGCTGGGACGGGACGGAACAGGGGAGCTGGGACGGGACGGAACAGGGGAGCTGGGACGGGACGGAACAGGGGAGTTGGGACGGGACGGAACAGGGGAGTTGGGACGGGACGGAACAGGGGAGTTGGGACGGGACGGAACAGGGGAGTTGGGACGGGACGGAACAGGGGAGTTGGGACGGGACGGAACAGGGGAGCTGGGACGGGACGGAACAGGGGAGCTGGGACGGGACGGAACAGGGGAGCTGGGACGGGACGGAACAGGTGAGCTGGGACGGGACGGGACAGGGGAGCTGGGACGGGACGGAACAGGGGAGCTGGGACGGGACGGAACAGGGGAGCTGGGACGGGACGGGACAGCGGAGCTGGGACGGGACGGGACAGGGGAGCTGGGACGGGACGGAACAGGGGAGCTGGGACCGGACGGAACAGGGGAGCTGGGACCGGACGGAACAGGGGAGCTGGGACCGGACGGAACAGGGGAGCTGGGACCGGACGGAACAGGGGAGCTGGGACCGGACGGAACAGGGGAGCTGGGACCGGACGGAACAGGGGAGCTGGGACGGGACGGAACAGGGGAGCTGGGACGGGACGGAACAGGGGAGCTGGTACAGGACGGAACAGGGGAGCTGGTACGGGACGGAACAGGGGAGCTGGGACGGGACGGAACAGGGGAGCTGGGACGGGACGGAACAGGGGAGCTGGGACGGGACGGAACAGGGGAGCTGGGACGGGACGGAACAGGGGAGCTGGGTGGAGGAGTCCGGAGTGATGGGTGGTGGTCGGCATGACGGCGGGCAAACTCCGGATTCTGCCCCCAGATCCCCATGAGGTAGTCTTCATAGGGATCCGGGCCGAAGGGATCGATCTCCCAGGCCATCAGAAACCGGAGATCCCGGGTCACGGCCTTGATGCACGTCTGTTGCCGGCCACTCATGGCTCCTTGCCGCAGGAGCGCGATGTGCAGGTGGGTTGGGTCCGCTGGGTCCAAGAATGGTCGGATTGTACTGTTACGTTCTCCGTAGTGGTAGAGGTAAGGACCCAAACGCAGACCACAGGATAAGGCACAAGAGTTCTTTATTCCGTTCAGGGGTCAAGCCAGGTGATCAGAGGTAGGTAGGTACAAAACAAACGACAGGCGATAGGGCAATGAGGGACAATCCAGGAAGTCGACAAACCAGGGAATCAGATTTCAGGCAGTGCAAAAGGATCAGGCAGGAGAATAGTCGGTATACAAAAACGTGGTCAAAGTCGAACGGCAAACTGGGCAGACAAGGGCAAGGCAAAAGAATAGTAGTAACAAAAGGGTATCGTTGAGGCAGAAACAGATCACTGGCATAAACACAGGTAGCAGGCACAGGAAAAGTAAAACGACAATCCGACACAGACTGGAAGTAACAAAGGGCTTAAATGCACAAGTAACTAATGACACAAGAGGAATCAGGTGTGTGAGGGGGAGGGACTCCAAACGAGAAACAATGAGAATACATTAGGGAACAATGAAACAATCACAGAGACAACTAGGGAAAACGCGGACTGGATTCCAAACATACACACGATAACAGATGACCTGGAGTTTCAGGAAATCGTGCATAGATTAAGATGACAGGGACAGAAGATCAGATGCAGCTGAGAATGATTAGCAAGGACAAAACAGCATGAAAATGTACGCTCTAATATGTTAGTGAGATTAGTAACTATACACACCCCTGCCGTTAGTATGATTAGTAAGTATATACAAATTAGTTTGTTAATGGAGTTAGTAGATCTTATCTATCATTAGTATGTTAGTGGTAATTAGTAAATCTAAGTGCACAGAGATAGGTGTGAAGCAAGAGGGAACCCGAACACCAATGAAAACACCGGAAAGGTACAGAGACGTAAACAGGGAGTGACAGATCAGAAGTAAACAAGCAGACAAAGGACAACTAGGAAAAACTGGAAAATAAACAAGCCAGAAGCAGAAACAGAATAAACAATACATACAAAATAACGATACAAATAACAGGCATTACTCAGATCCTTACATAAATGCCAATTCAGTGTTTTATATTTTCACATTTTTGATACCCAGTTGATGTCCATGTATTATGAATTATGCATATTGGCTTGTGATGTAGTCAGTCATTTCACTATCTAGTCAATTTCACACTTGCTAGTCAAGCATACAAAACCTTCTGTCGGCCTTCTGTCCAAGGCCAAATGCTAATACCGAGTGAAAATATTACTTCTCTACGCAGGGTCCAACGGTTCACAAAAACGGACCACCATATAAACGAGGCTTATATACCAATTCTAGGAAGCAGGACATTAAGGTTTCATGATATTTTTCAGCCAATAAATATAAGCACATAATGTTCTAAAAGCACTGAAGACCAACCAGATGCATGTAACCGACTACATGTACTTAAGAAGAATAACGCTGAGGAAAGGTGTTTCTTTGCAACCACCACCGCAAGCCCTGTAAGTAATCAGCAAAACAAAGCTGCAGTAAGCACCACCATACATTGTAAATGTATATCTGGTTTAAACCAATTAGTATTCTTCTGTGCACTGACAAGAAAATGGGAAGTTGCAGCACACATCAAGAATAAATTTACTTTTCAATTAACTGTGAGGTTTACATGGCAGCCCACCAAAAAGCTTTTGAATAATCCCCTGAACATATTCTATTTGGCTCGTCTTCGCAGGTCTGAGCCTCTGCAAAATAATCAGTGTAGTCTTCTCTGAACATTCTGGAAATGTGCTCTGCCAGGGGAATGTACAACACGTATGTATTGATCATAAGTGAGTACTCAATTGCCTATTGTTGGTAGCTGTGTATCACGTTGATGGATTATGTCAATCTTTTATTTTTGGACCATTCTGTGCAAAGAACTAAAGCACAAAACTTTGACCACCGAGGCACAAAGGTATCGACCAATTTTGATGATGCGCCACACATGGTGCATGGTGGAGCCATTTTATACTTTTTTTTCCTACGGAAGCCCTGAAGCGCAAGGTGAAAAAAAAAATGTTTTGAAGCGCTATCTCGTTTAAATGAGATAGTATGTCATTTATATGAGTTCTTATCTCGTTTATACGAGATATTAAGTTGACTTATTAAGTCTTTCATACGACTTATTAAGTCATTTTTACGAGATAGTATGTCGTTTATACGAGATAGTATGTCGTTTATACGTGTTATCTTGTTTATATGAGATATTATCTCCTTTATACAACTTATTAAGTTACTATCTTGTTTATACGAAATAGTAAGACGATGGACGAGATATAACTCCGCTCTGGACTGATTTCAACGTGCATTTTAAGGGCAATTAAAGCCATTTTTGAGTCCTTGCATGTGTAGGCTATGTTGTGCATCATTTGAACATGGGAAGCGGGGGCAAAACACATTTAAAATATAGGCTAATGTTATTCAAAACCCCGTTTTTAACTGCGTTGTTTATTGGATGAATGATGCATCTATTATAGAGATAATATTAGTTGGCAACATGTCGTGGTGTTTATAGTATTTTATTACAGATTAGGCTACAGTTAATCTACACATCGGTATTTTACAGCGCAATCGTATTGGTAATAGGAAAGATGTGCTCATTCTCGTCAGGAGAGGGCAGTAGGCTATGGTTATGTGGTTACGCGAATGATTGATTAGTTTCTTTCTGGGTGTGGTGATTTGGAAGACCAGATCAAATTTGACACAATAAAATCAATAAATAATAAATTAAATAGATAATTAATAAATAAATATATATTCATGATATTCTCTTTTATTTATTTCATGGCGTATTTATTTCCCGTCAACATGAAAGGGACAGAGTCAGCTATGATTATCGGTTGTTCAGTCCATAGAAACCTAGACATCGCTCAGATTTCTGCGCATCTGCCAATATCAAGATCAAGATTTTGCTAGTGTATTGACAGATGCAGACCTCCCCTGATAAATAATAATTAACTTGCTTAATTCTCAACAAATTTTGGTAAAATTTGACTTTATTCGTTATATCGTCATTAATGTGATAAATATCTGCACAACACAGATTACCTTATTTCTAAGTTCCCCAGGACAGCTATCCTATTTGTGAAATGCGCTTTTAACTAGGCTAGCCTACAGGAGTTGTCAAAATGTATAAATTAGTTGTAGGCCTAAATGAATAAACAATTTGGGAGAAATATGAATAGGCTACTGTAATTGGGACGTCAACGAGTTCCACTAGGGGGCCACCGTGGAAAGGGTAAGCGCAATTGGCAGGGTAATAATGAACGCAAACCCATAGTTTTATTCCAGGACATCGCATTCTGCAGAAATGTAGCCCAGCTAATTACAAAATGAGATGGAATACTTATAGCAAGTTCTAAGTATTCCACTAAGATACCTTCACACGTTTAGATACCTTGCTTTTCTTAACAACTCGTAGCCTATGTATGCAATTTTACTGGGGTTAGCCTACTTAGCTATGGAAAAATAGCTTCACTGAAAATGTAGTGTGAACCACCATATAGAATTAGATGTGCATATGACATACCCGAGTCATATACATGTAACACAGGCTGTAGCCTAGGGTATAGTCTAATGCAATAAAAATGAACATTATTGTTAAAGTTTGGAGCCATAACTTCTCACAGTTATCTATAAAATGTATCACATGCCATGCAGTCTAGCATTATTAAACATTCACTGAGAGATATGATGCCTTTACCATAGCTTATACCTTAATCCTGACAACATTTTGACGACTCTCTTACGTTTATACCAAGCCAAATAAAAAATAAATAAAACCTAAATAAAAATTTCGTTTTTTTGCTTCAAAAACTGAGAATGAGAGTAGCCTACATTATATAAGTAGGCCTAAATTAACTTAATATTATGGCCTAAATACAATATCCCCATAAAGACACATCAGCAATAATTATTACTGTAGCCTATATGTATACCATTAAAATGAAAGAGGTTTAGCCATAGGCTACGAGTTGGTAAGAAAAGCGAGGGTAGCGAAATGTACAAAAAGCCACATAGAATACTTGCATTTTGCTCTAAGAATTCTCGCTCATTTTGTAATTATAGCCGAGCTGCATTTCTGCATATTATTTCTATAATAGACGCATCACTCATCCAATACACAACGCAGTTAAAAACGCAGATCCCCATGTTCAAATGACACACGAAGTAGCCTACACAAGCAAGGACTCAAAAATGGCTTCAATTGCATGTAAAATGCATGCTGAAATCAGTTATATCTCGTACAAACGTCTCGTCTCGAATAAACGAGATAATAACTTGTATAAACGACATAATATCTCGAATAAACAAGATAATAACTCGTATAAATTAGATAATATCTTGAATAAACGAGATACTAACTTGCATAAACGACTTACTATCTCGTATAAACGAGATAGCACTCCAAAAAAAAAAATTCACCTTACGCTTCAGGGCTTCCGTAGTTTCTCACAATATGCTGACTGTGCAAACGTATCACTGGAAAACTACAGGCTGGTATAGAGGTGGCCATCACTAACCCTGGAGAGCCCCACATTTTATTTATTTATTAATTTTTTTTTATTAAAGCCAGCAACTAATTCTTCTAGATTCTCAAGTGTGTAACATCACACTTGAGCCAGGCTAATAGCAGGCTTGTGGACAAGTTAGACAACACAAAGTAAAATTGATTGCTCGCCTACACAAAACTGGCCGTAATGACCATCTAGCTCATTTATATCAGGCTGTAAGCAGCGCAAGGGCCTAATGATGTTAGAGGTGTATATTAAAAGCCATTTGTACACTTCAGGAAGACAGATGAAGGTTGTATTTCAGTATGGGTAATAGGATCTCGCCTTAACGCTGTCACTTTCCATTTGATCTGTCAAAGGACGGGTTATGGATGACGCACGCCACCTTTCATAAAACGGACGCCGCACTCCGCGAACAGTCCGAGGTAGCAGACAAACGACCGGTTGCTGGGTTTCATTTTTCAGCGCCGCTCCCGGGGTCTTTAAGCTGAAACCATGTGGAAAATTAACAGCCAGTCCGCCGCGGGGCTCAGGACACGAGCCAGGACTCCGGCTCACGGACGGTGCGTTAGGCTGTCAGGTATCGCTCTGGACGTGTTTCGATCGCATCGCTGTTATTCGCAACCTTGGTTCGCTGCACATTTCTGAAGCGTATTTTTTCATCTGCTCTTCAAAGCTTAACATAGGAGAGTTTCACCTGAGGCTCAATCATTTTGTAGCGCTGTAGATCTACAGGACACCCCCTTCTCTCCCCCATTTGGCGCTAAGGGGCTTCCACCCGGATTCTTGTACATGTTGGCCAACTTGTTAACAGGATTTCTGTTGCCATTGGTATTCGAGCATATTGCCCAATGCTCACGTTAAAAATAACTGTTCCACACAAAAAACCATGAGGTGTGCTGTGCACTAAGATTATTAGGTCATGTTCGAATCACTAATTTTATGTGCCGCCATAGTTTTTTCACCAGCATTAGCCATCCCCATTATGCCCAACTAATTTTGTTGCTGTTGAGAATATCATTTTGATACCATCATTAAATAAAAAATCTGAATACATCATTGAAAGCTTTTATTGTGATTTTGATTACCAATGCAATCGCAAATGGATATGCTGCCACCATTGAAGTTTTTCCAGTGTCCACTCAATGTAATATTCATTTGTTTTAAAAGTCAAATATAAATCCGAATGGTTAAATATTCAGTCGAAATTTTGGATCAGAAGTTGCCCGACTGTTTTCATTGACTCCGCTCAATGGCAAATATCACGCCTCCCTGTTTCTGAAAAAAAATACTGATCACTGAAAGATACCTCGAGGTATTGCCATCTCCTCTTATGGAACATGCAACAAACTGCAGCACTTAATAAAAAATACATCATACAGCGACATATTTTTCATATTGTAATATATTGATCATAAAGTGGCAGTCATTTGTGTATTGGGCCATATTTTGCGTTGCAATATATTTATAATACATTTAAAAATATATATATTTTAGTATATTCCATCCATGTATGGGTTTCAGCTGGAAAGGAGGGGTAATGATTCTGATAGCACCATCTGATTCTTCACATCAATCAACCCTGTCCCAACAAGGCAGAGAAGGCAGATTCTCTTTAATGCCTAGCATACACTACAGGATTTTTAGTCATGCTTTTGCAGTTCTCACAATCTTATGAAAATCCGAAAAAAAATACCCAGGCTTTGCATGAACGCTGCCAGCACCTGTCACTGGCAGTTGTTTAATGTGAGATGGTCAGAGACTGAATCACAGCTCTCCCAATCGAATCTTGAGCTAATCTGTGACCATTCTTACTAGAATAGCCGGTTTAATTTCAGTCTTTAAAGTCTTTAGGCATGGTGCGTGCGGCCTGTGACCCCTGTGACCAGGGCCTGTGACTACACATAGTGTGTGGAAATTATTTTTATAAGACAGTCAAGACAATTATAAGACAATTAAATGAGAGATGCTCTCCGTAATTATGATTTTAAAAGTTGTGTAGTGTACACAAGGCAAGTTAATCGTACGTCATAGGACTGCATTTACTGTATGAACTATAAGCCTTTGCTGAATTTTTGGAAGCTTGTCTACTGTCAATACATATGTGAATACAAATTATATTGATTAAACTGCAAAACAAAACAGCTATAAAACAATATTGGCAATTGAAGTTATAATGAGTAAACAGAGTGTTGGGCAATATGAACCCCTTATTGCTAGGCAACAGAGTACTCTCCACCATCTACATAGGTAGGTAAGTACATACTATACTAGCTCTTGTGATGGAGTTCAAAACATTTTACTTTGTAAACTGCATTCAACAAAAGTGACCACAATACACAATGTAACGCCACTTGTGTCTGTGGGGGAGTAGATAAAGGTGAGACAGGATGTGATATCATATATGTATGTTTATAGTTGTGAATACATGCTATAAAATGTATCTGTTCATATGTACCTAGCTTGTTGTACATGTACGCTGTACACGCTGCTTTGGAGGTACTGAAGTTACTGTGAACCCCTATTCCAGCCACAGTAAAGCCAGCTGGTTGTCAGAATCTTTTTTATGTATATAAGGTATCCTTCATTGCACATAAATCTGCCTGAACCAATCAAAAATATAGACTTAAACTGAAATAACATTTCAAACCCCAGAAAGTGAAGTATATCTTTAGAGATGTGACTGGAAAGTGGAAACTCATGTATCTCAGGCAAACCAGGAAGGTTTATTGCTCAGCAGGGCTCCAAATGCATTCACTATTTGATTATTATCACAATTCTTTTTTCCACTTCAGGTCCAATGATCCCCAGTGTACCGTCAGAGATGTTTCTTTTTTCTTGTCCATTTTTTTTTCTCAAAAAGACAGACGTATGATTTATTTTTGAAAAAATAGATTTTTGAAAAACTATAAAATTGTAAGGTGAAGTTTCTGTTAAACTAAACACACACATTTAAATGTGCATATCTAAAACATACAAAGCAATGACCTATTTGAGTCAGTGATAAATGTGAACATTTCTGAATATATGCATATAAGTCACTGTTAAATTGTGAACAAACATTATTGTAGAAGGAATTGTCCTCAAGGACTGATAAATAAAGCCATTGGTCTCTACAGAAGTTTTAGTCTGCCGACGGTCTAAGGTCTAAGGTCTCAAGACAAATGTCCACAAAGTGAAGACGTTGTCTTTAGAAATCACACTGCCATTCCTTGAAGACGTATCCAATGGAAATTAAAAGAGGGATAAGACGGTCCACAGAGTCACCTGAAAAGCGTTATGTTGGAATGTGAATGGGAGAGGCTTGCAGTATTCCAGAAGAGCTGATTCTGTAAGCCTAAACTAACATTTGTGCCATTAAATCAAGCAGCACAGATAATGACGGTGGCCTTGACGTTGTGTTGGATGGCTGCACAGATGTGAAACACCTCTGAGACATCAGTTTGGATTGGGTAAAATTCACCCTCAAAGATTGACGCTACATTGGTCAGATGGAGGGGTAAAAAAAAAAAGTTCATAAAAACCTAAAAGCAAAACTCAGGAGAAAAGCCTGCCGCTGGATGAAACCAACCAACCTTTTATTTTCCATTCAGAAGATGAGTGCTCTTTCCCTAAAAGGGATGTAAAATAAAACAAATACATACAATAAATACTCAAAAGACCATTTTCCGTTGCTGGAACAGCCATAATGGAAGAGAAATGTGTGACTGAAAAGGTGACACATTGAGTAGGCCTGAACAGTACTAGTCAGATTGAGCAACTGAAGCTGTAAAGTTGTTAGACATTCAAACAAATTTATCTCCACTATCTTATATAAAAATATATAAGCAGTCCCAGCCAGATGATTTAACCCTGCAATGTATGTATAATGTTCCAATTTTGTGATCAATCTACACTATGGACATTTTAGCATGAGTTTGTGATGCGATAAAAGGCGAATGTACAGTATTGCTTAACTATCCATGAGCTCAACCACACCACAGAGTCATAAAAAGTATACTTGCCAATCTATCTGTTTTAAACAATTTTTGTGAATTCTAGAGATGTTAAAATGCACAACAAATGAAAAACGTATCAAACGGAGCGCTCTCTCTCACACACTGTAAAACCTAACAGTAAAGATTACAAAATGAAATGAGTACGTTTTACTCAAATATTACAAAAAGTTACATTTACTTAACTGTAGTAAGTTATGAGAACACAATCACTGATAATTATTTGTAGAACTCAATCATATTAAGTGTTATTAATTTGTTGTGGGAATTTAAGTAAACACAACTTAATCTAATTACATTGCAATTAATTAATTTAATGAAGTTTAAAAACCCTCTTCCTTGTTCAACTCTCTGTCAATTTACTTAATTGACAAAAAATGGCATTTTCCCCTCATATTTATAATGTTTGTTTGTCTCAAGTAGATTAAGTTGATGTGAGTGAGCATATCTGAACCATAGATCTGTATATTAGAAACTAATATACATGTCTACAGTGCTGCCTGAGAAACAGTTGCCATGTCTCTGATCAAGTAACCTTCTCCTTTAAGCATTTTTCCAAATTTCTGTACTGCACCAGAGACAACCATCATTGGTCTAAAACGCGTAACGCCTCAGAGAGACCACAGGCTGTATTTTTTGAATGGAAGTCAATGGAGAAGATCCCTTAGCACCCTGAACAACCTTCTGTTTTGTGGACACTGTTCGTAACATAATAAATTGACTGCCTTGTCATCACATATTCATTTTGGGGCGAGCTGTGTTGTGTCTACTACGAAAAAAATACTGTTTTGTGAGATGAGAGACGGTAGGGAATGTTGCAGCAGTTAGAATTAATTTACGACACTACAGGCCCAGCCTCTCGGAGCTAGCAGTCAAACTGGGATAATTTGAAATCGATTGCCTGTATACCATTGTTTAATAATAATAAATAAATCGGTGTTAGGTTGTGTGTCTGTTTGTTAGCGAGTCCGTTTTTGAAAGGATGTTTAATGGTAACTGATACCATAGCTAGCTAGCCACATCGCTAAACATCCAAATTTGCGCTTTTTTCTACTCTTGGAATTGTATTCCACAAACATTCTACCAAAACATCAGTGTATAGATCACCTCGCTGTGCCACGTCAATGTGCAGCGGTAACGTTAAATTGTGATGATAGGTTGAGACAAGGACTCTTTTTTTGATTTCCTTCTGATGATTTGCAGTAGGCCCACATTACATAGGCTAGCTTGGTAGCACCTGTAAAAACGGTTTCCCTTCCTAATGCAATTAAAGTGTGGCCATGTGTCTTTGGTAACTTCAGTGTAACAGTAGTGATAAGTAAGCAAGTCACTCTTTATAGGTGCATGGAGTGGTAATATCATAAATGGTAGTTTTTCTGTCTTTCAAAATATTAACGGATGCGTGCAATACCATATTGCCAAATGCCGTCGATAACTGTCGAAAACATCTGAAGAGTCTCACTGACGTCAATACTTTGAAACGATTGGCTAGCAACGATGCACGTGATCCAAGCAATCTCTGACTGCACGCGCTTGGCGCCAAAACTTTGCACTGCAAATCTTGTACAGTCGAGACTGCCAACACAGAGAAGTCTCGTTGTAACATTAGCTAAAACCCCCCCTCCCCCTCAAGTTAATGTTATATTTATAATTCTTTATTATTTATTCTGCAATATATAGTGTGCACAAAGCCAACTTAGCTATTTTTGTTCTAGCTCAGACAGCCAGTTAATGTGTTTCTGAAGCATTGGGTCTTTTTGGCGGCCTTTATTTTACTTGCTAACTTCAACTGCCGGCATCTTCGAGACTGGACGCAGAGAAGGAAAAGATAGTTGGGGAGAAATTCTTAACTCTGGACAACTGGAGCCGTTTTGTATACAGCCTGCTCCTCTTCATTTGAAGGTAACTTTATTATTTGTTTGTGTGGTTGGTGCTTTAGCGTTTTATTCTCACTTTGCCAGCTAGCTAGCTGCCATCGTCAGGTAATTTACTAACGTGAACGTTAGTTCGCTACGTTCCTAGTGCATGCATTGCAGGCAGTTAATCACATAGCCCAAGTTACTTCAACATGTAACTGTTAGCTAGCTGTATTTCGATAATTTATAATATCTACTGTAGCTTTAATGTTTTCTGAAACTACTTGATGTTTCGCTCGGTAGATAGCACTAGTAACGTTAATTTAACTTGAATTTGGTGTCCAGCCATGCACAGCTAGCTAGCCAGCAACAGTATTGTGGCGAGCGTGCAAATAAGAATGGAAGGTCCACACAAGTTCTCAGCTGCTTAAGTGACCTGTGCCCCATACACCGCACGACTCCAGGTCACGTGTTTATTTCAAACAAAGCATGAAGGAACTCGATTAGCTATCCGCTAATCGCGGAGGTACACATTTAACGCACACACATTCATTCACGGTATTCGCATTCATTCACACAAACTACAGTTAGATTAATACAGATAACAATTATAACGTAAACGATTAACAATATGGAAACAACATTGGATCCAAACGGTATAGTTAAACATGAGTTATTACGAGAAATCGCTAACATTCGCGATTTCCCATGGCGCATTGCGCCCACAAGTATGCATTTACATGCGACCCAGCTTCCGGGTCGCTACATAGCCCCCTTCTAAGGGGTCAGTTGTCCCCAACGACCCCATCACCCAATACAAAGTCCCGGTAACGTGCCGGTGGTCGCCGTAGGCGGCCCGGCCGCCTGGAGGGTGCAGGAACTGCTAATGTTGGGGAGCCAACCGGCTCCGTACGGGCAGTGTCCGGGCTGGCCCCCCCCTCCTCAACAGGCGGTACGAGCACAACAGGCGGGGTGAGCACAACAGGCGGGGTGAGCACAACAGGCGGGGTGAGCACAACAGGCGGTGAGAGAGGGCGGTAGGGTGCCAGCCTGTCCCGGTGGAGTACCACCAGGCGGCCCCGACCGGGCATACGCACCCGGTACACCACCTCCGACAGTCTCTCCAGGACTTCTCCCGGCCCTTGCCAGTGACTCCGCAGTTTGGGGGAGACCCCCTTCTTGCGGACGGGGCAGTAGATCCAAACTTGATCCTTTGGCGAAAATGCCTGTCCCCGACACCGGGTGTCGTACGCCCGTTTCTGCCGCACCCCAGAATTAGCCTGCGCCTGGCGGGTGTAGTCGTGGACCACCCGGAGACGGTCCCGTAGTTGGCGGAAGTATTCCATTTCCTTTCCCCCAGCGATCTCAGGCTCGGGCGGGGCCCCGAACACCAAGTCCACCGGTGTCCGGAGCTCCCGCCCGAACATGAGAGCAGCAGGGGTACACTGGCTGGACTCCTGCACGGCAGTGCGGTAGGACCACAGGACCAGGGGCAGGTGTCGGTCCCAGTCTCGCTGGTGCTGGCTGGTGAGGATGGCGAGTTGGGTGGTCAGGGTACGGTTGAACCGCTCCACCAGCCCGTCGCTCTGTGGATGGAGCGGTGTCGTCCTGGTTTTACTCACCCCCAGCCGCCGGCAGACCTCGCCGAACACCTGCGCCTCAAAGTTCCGCCCTTGGTCGCTGTGTAGTTCGGCGGGGACCCCAAAGCGGGCAAACATTTCCTCGACCAGCCTCTCCGCAGTGGTAGCTGCACTCTGGTCTGGCACCGCGTACGCCTCAGGCCATTTGGTAAAATAGTCCATGGCCACGAGGACGTAGCGGTTGCCGGAGTCAGTCACGGGGAAGGGCCCGAGGATGTCCACCCCCACTCGTTCCATTGGGGCCCCCACCAGATACTGCTGTAGTGGGGCGTGGGAGCGTTGGGTCGGCCCTTTCCGGGCGGTGCAGGAGTCACAGCAGTGGACATGTAGTTCGACGTCCCGCCGACAGCCAGGCCAGTAGAACCGCTCCCGGAGGCGGTGCAGGGTCTTGGAATTCCCGTAGTGCCCCGTCCCCACCGACCCATGGACGAGTTGGAGCACTTGGGAACGGAGCACATGGGGCACCAGCAGTTGGAGGAGGTTGCTCCTTCCTCCAGGGGCCTGCCACCTCCGGTATGCCACCCCGTGGTGCAGCTCGAAATTCCCCCACTGGGAATGGAAGGCCTTCACCTCCGGTCCCAGGGCGGACACTTCCGCCCACTCTGGACGTCGCCCCGCCTCCAGCCAGCCTCTCACCTTGCCCACTGTGTTATCAGCTTCCTGCTGTTGTTGCAGCTGTGATGGGTTTAGCTGGAGCCACCCGTCTTCCGGACGGGTCGCTTGCACGGCTGTCACTGTGAACGCCGGCTGGTCGTGTTCCTCCTGTCGCCGGCAGTAGCGACATTCCATAGCCGCACAGGGACGCCGCGAGAGAGCGTCGGCATTGCCATGGTGTCGCCCCGCTCGGTGCTGGATGTCGAAGTCGTACCCTTGGAGGGCCTCCAGCCAGCGGGCCACCTGGCCTTCGGGGTTCTTGAAATTCAACAGCCAGGTGAGCGAGGCATGGTCCGTGCGGACGAGGAACCGGCTCCCGTGCAGGTAGGGCCGGAAGTGGCGAAGGGCTAGGACTACTGCCAATAGCTCGCGCCGAGTCACACAGTAGTTCCTCTCTGCTCGACTCAAGGCGCGGCTGAAGTACGCCACGGCCCGTTCTCCCTCCTCTCCTGGCTGAGAGAGGACTGCCCCGACCCCCACATTGCTGGCATCGGTGTCCACAATGAAGGTTCTTTTTACGTCGGGGTAGGCCAGCACCGGAGCTTCTACCAGGGCTGCCCTGAGCTGGGCGAAGGCTGTGGCACAGGCGTCGTCCCACTGGAACGGCCGCCCTTTGTCGGTGAGGCGATGGAGCGGGCTGGCGGTAGTGGCAAAGCCTCGGACGAAGCGACGGTAGTAGGAGGCCAGGCCCAGGAAACTCCGCAGTTCGTTGATAGTAGCAGGGGTTGGCCAGTCCCTGACGGCAGCCACTTTAGCAGGGTCGGTAGCAACGCCCTGGGCACTGACCACGTGACCCAGGAAGGCCGTCTCTCTGCGCAGCAGGTGGCACTTCTTGGGGTTTAGTCGCAGCTCGGCTCGTCGGATAGTCGCGAAGACTTCCTGCAGGTTAGCCAGTGCTAGGTCGAAGGCGTTGCCATGCACCAGCAGGTCGTCCAGGTAGACTATACAGCGACTTTGGGGAATGGCTGCCAGTACCCGCTCCATCAGGCGCTCGAAGGTGGCCGGTGCGTTGCAGAGCCCGAAAGGCATTACCCGGAACTGCCATAGCCCCTGCCCAATCGTGAAGGCAGTCTTTGGTTTTGCGTCGGGGGCCAGTTTCACCTGCCAGTAGCCGCTGCGTAGGTCGAGAGAGCTGAACCAGCTGGACCCCGCGATGTGGTCGAGAGCGTCGTCGATGCGGGGAAGCGGGTAGGAGTCTTTCTTAGTGACAGCGTTGAGGCGGCGGTAGTCAACGCAGAACCTCCAGTCGCCGTTCTTCTTCCCCACCAAGACGGCTGGGGCCGCCCAGGGGCTGTCAGAGGGCTCGATTACTCCTGCAGCTGCCATTTCTTTAATCTTTTCCTCTGCTGCCTGTCGTTTTGCGAGTGCCAGGCGGTGTGGCCGCAGCCGGATGGGCTGGGCAGACCCAGTCTCTATGTCGTGCTGGACCAGACCGGTCTGACGGCAGTCCTCGTCACGGGCGGCGAAGATGTCGGCGTAGTCTTCGAGCAGGCGCTTCAACTGGCGGCGTTGCTGGAGGTCGAGCCCCTCGCTGCTGCGGTGCCACAGCTCACTAGTGGCCTCAGACGTCTTGGCGGCGGGACCAGGGGCAGGCTGACTGGTGACCGGTGGGTTGGTTGCGATGGCGGCTCGTTCAGGCTGAGGTCGGGGCAGCGGTGGCAGTGAGGCTGGGACGTGCTGAGCAGCTGCGGCTTGGTGAGGGCCCTGTCGGGTCTTCTTCCCCTCACGATGGTGCTGGAGTGCTATGGTTTCGGTGCCGAGGGTGATGGCTGCCCCCGACACGTCAACACGCGCGCCCCAACGTTTCAACAGGTCCAGGCCAATGATGCAGGGCTCCTGGATGTTGGCGAGCCAAAACTCATGGACGAGCCCTTGTTCGCCAACGCGGATCTGCAGCGCCTTCTTCCCTTTCATGACCGACGTCTCTCCCGTCACCGTTGTCAGCCGGGTGTTGGTTGGTGACCATGCCGTAGGTAGTGGTCCGGTGGTACCCGGAAGGAGCCCCGGCCGTACCAGGGAGATGGTGGACCCCGTGTCCACTAGGGCCCGGCAAGTGTGGCCGTCGAGCTGGCAGTTCAGGTATAGCCCTTGGGTGTAGCCTAGGCGGCCTACGGGCGTGCATCGGCCGTAGAGAGGGGCTGAAGGCTGGAGTGGCGGTCCCCTCACTGGGCCACTCCGCTGTCGTTTCCCGCCGGCTGTCTGGTTCTCACTTTTGGTGCTGGGGCCGGGCAGTCACGAGCGATGTGCCCCGGCTCGTCGCAGCGGTAACAGCGGTTGGTCAGCCCTGGTTGCCATCGTCGAGTCGCTGAGGGCCAGTTTGCAGACCGTGGGGGTGGTGATCGGGCTCGGCGGACCTCTGCTGTGTCGTCCTCCTCGTTGTAGTCGGCCAGCCTGATGCGTGGCCCTGGGGAGGAGGTTCTCTGTGGGTCGGCCCGGGTGGCGAGTATTGCCTCGGCTCGTTCGGCTTCCTGAATGGCTTCGCTGAGCGTGCGGGGTGTGGTGAGGCGGACGTGCTGGCGCAGTCGCTCTGGCGTGAGTGCCTGTAGGAAGGCGTGGAGGGCTAGCTCTTCTTGAGCCGTTGCGTGGAACTGCGGGTAGCCCCGTTGGGCGTGCAGCTGTACGTCGGCGGCGAAGGTGCCCAGGCTCTCTCCCTCTTGTCGGCGGCGGTTGGCCAGTTCCTCTCGGCTCTGGTCGGCGAATCGGTGCTGTCCGAACCGTCTCTCCAAGGCGGTGGTCAGGGTGTGGTAGTTACGCTGTTCCGTAGGCCCGAGGTCGAGCAGCACCTGTATGGCTTTTCCTTCCAGAGCCAGTGCTAGGTGTGTGGCAGCCTCCTCGCTGCTCCAGCCGTTGTGCCATGCTGCTAGCTGGACCTGGGACAGGTACGGCTCCAGCGGCGTTAGCCCGCCGAATTTGGGCAGTTTGGCTGGCGTTCGGGGTACTGTGGCGATGGGTGGCCGACTGAGTACCGGCGCCCCTGGTGGTAGCTCGTGGGCAGCGGCGGTGGTGATGGGTTGCTGCAGTTCGGCGTTGGCAGCCTCTGTGGTCCTCCAGGCTACTAGGGGGCGCTGTGCAGCAGCGGCGGTGGTGATGGGTTGCTGCAGTTCGGCGTTGGCAGCCTCTGTGGTCCTCCAGGCTACTAGGGGGCGCTGTGCAGCAGCGGCGGTGGTGATGGGTTGCTGCAGTTCGGCGTTGGCAGCCTCTGTGGTCCTCCCGGCTACTAGGGGGCGCTGTGCAGCAGTAGGCGGCAGGTCTACCTTACCAGCTCTCAAAAGAGCCTTTGGAATTTTTGCGCTGTACTGCACTGCACTGCCTCCTGCCCCTAGGTGGCGATCTCCATCGGCGATCTTACCAGCTCTCAAATGAGCTTTTGGACTTT
Source organism: Ilyophis sp. 1 JC-2022 (assembly GCA_022702515.1). Lineage (NCBI taxonomy): Eukaryota > Metazoa > Chordata > Actinopteri > Anguilliformes > Synaphobranchidae > Ilyophis > Ilyophis sp. 1 JC-2022. The sequence continues at coordinate 16,815,262 of CM040400.1, read as the reverse complement.
CTGCAATGTCTCCAGCCTCTAGGTGGCGATCTTCATCGGCGATCTTACCAGCTCTCAAAAGAGCTTTTGGGCTTTCTGCACGGTCTCCGACCCCTAGGTGGCGATCTCCAGCAGCGTAGTTTAGTCGCTCATCGTCAGCGGCGGGCTGTGGAGTGGTGTCGCCATTCGTCCTCCTGGTCGCTAGGGGGCAGTAGAGCCGTGGTACGCTGGCGCCGTCAGGCTGGGGTTGCATCCCGCCCACCTTGATTGACTGGCGCCTCTGGATCTGCCGTAACGCTTCTTCCAGTTCGCGGATCTCGTGTTCCATTCTCTGCGTCATCCCACTTCTGACACCAATGTGGCGAGCGTGCAAATAAGAATGGAAGGTCCACACAAGTTCTCAGCTGCTTAAGTGACCTGTGCCCCATACACCGCACGACTCCAGGTCACGTGTTTATTTCAAACAAAGCATGAAGGAACTCGATTAGCTATCCGCTAATCGCGGAGGTACACATTTAACGCACACACATTCATTCACGGTATTCGCATTCATTCACACAAACTACAGTTAGATTAATACAGATAACAATTATAACGTAAACGATTAACAATATGGAAACAACATTGGATCCAAACGGTATAGTTAAACATGAGTTATTACGAGAAATCGCTAACATTCGCGATTTCCCATGGCGCATTGCGCCCACAAGTATGCATTTACATGCGACCCAGCTTCCGGGTCGCTACAGTATTTAGGCGCTAACTTTAGCTAGCTAACTTAAATAATCTTCCGTGGGGATGATTTTTCACAAGCTGTTTTTATTCAGATGAATGGTATGTGTGGAGTTCTTGGCCTCGTCATTGAACAGTTTAGTAGCTAAGTAATCTGATTATTGGAGTTCGCATTGTGCGCATAATGTTACTGTTTGCTTGCTAACGTGCTAGCAACCTGGCTAACCTAACATTATAGCTAAAACAAAAAAACTCGCTGAAATTTAAAATGGGTAATTACAGGAGCAAACTGAGAAGAGCGGGAATGCCAGATGTTGCAGTGAATGGTGGCAAACGGATCAGGAGCAGCCCAGATGGAGAACCCTCACGTGCCTACATTAAACGACCAAGACGAGCTGAGATTAACTTTCTCCCAAACTATCCTCAAGGCTTAAATGCCAAAAGCCTGGAAGCTTTAAGGCAGGAAATGGTGGAAGAACTAAAGAAAACAGAAAGATTTAATGATGATAAACCACCATATGCAAAGGACATTTTCACACAGACGTCAGGAAATTGTGCTGTCCAGTCTCCTGGTAGAGGACTTCAAGTCAAGATGGCCGGCACTGTTTCTTGAAGCTCAGGTAAGTATTCTAATAGACATGTCAGGTTAAGTCATTGTCCAGTTAGTGTCTTGTGAATTAAGTATTCTTTTCTTTTTTTATGTGTTCACCTGTGTTTACAATTTGTCTTTTGCTTCAGGTGTACGCAGAATTTCACCGAATCACCAATCAGAATCTTCCCCAGACGTTTTTCTCCTCCTTGAACAAATACACACCTCAACTCCTCAGTCTTTACAAAACTATGGCAGGGAAGAGTGGTGCTACTGCTGACAAGATGGCTGCAATCCTGAATGACTATGAGGAAAAAGTAAGTAATGTCTAATTAGTGCCAGAGTGCTGCTTACTCTTGGCGATCTTATTTATTAATCAGTGGGAATTTTGTGTTTTGTCTTAATAGGACAAGAATGACATCTGTACAGTCCGAACTGCAGTCCTGGCAGGTCTCCCTGTGTACTTCAAAGAAGACGCATCAGAGGTTTTCAGGACCAGCAAGGTAACAAATACACTAGACAATTGATTCATGGATAAAACTGCCATTTTTGCCCATCAGTCTACACACTCAATAACCCATAATGACAAAGTGAAAACATGTTTTCAGAATTTTTTGCTAATTTATGAAAAATCTAAAATAAAATCTAAAATTTTCTGAAAACATGTTTTTACTTTGTCATTATGGGTTATTGAGTGTAGATTGATGGGCAAAAATTGCAGTTTTATCCATTTAAAATTAAATCTACAACACAGTAAAGTGCAAAAAGTGAAGGGGTCTGAATGCTTTCTGAAGCCACTGTATATCTGAAATGTTTGTTTTTTCTCTTAGACATTGTAAGCTGTCCTTTTGAAATGTGTTTTTTATATTTATTACTTTCAGGAGGAGGAGCTTGACCAAGCACTGGAGGGTGCAGTGTCAATCACAGCTGTGATAGGTGAAGATGGAACTTCAGGGGTGCCCTTCAATCCGCTAGACATATCCATTGTGCTCGAGGATCAGGTTGCTATATGCAATGTCAAGTCTTGGCCTGATGCAGTGGTGCTACTGTTTGGCTTATTGTATGCCCTTTACTTAAGCTACCCAAAGAAACTGGTCACGTTTTCTGAGTTTGTCCAGAAAGTGTTGTTGAATCTTGAGGATGGCAAGTTGAGGCCTAAGTTGCTAGCATTTAAAAATTAGCTTGTGTCTTGAGTAGGTACAGTGGTGTTCAAAAAAAATAGCAGTACATCAGTAACCTGATGAACCACTGTTATTAGCAGTAGTAATATTTCTGCATGGCAAATAATTGACTTGTAGATGTAGTAGTGTAATAGAAAAACAACAGACCCAACTGTCATGACATGCACGCTGCTTGTTCTGAGTAATTGACTGAAAGGGGCGTGTTCAAAATAATAGCGGTGTGGAGTTTAATTAGAGGAGTCATTCATTCTGTGAAAAAAAACTGATCAAACAGGTATTCCACAGGTAAACGGGTGATGCCATCATGATTCTATCAAAGGATATCAAAAGACTCCTGATATCTTATTTCCAGGTACTCTTAGAAGCAATACTATAACCTCTGCATTTGAATGGATCTCTATGGGAATTGGGGGGTGGGACTAAATTAAGCTGTAAATTACACAGGAATAGTATAGAACCCATGGTTGGCTAAATGGCTGTAAGTCAACAAGGGTCTGAGATATCAAACGAGCCTCAAACCATCACTCTGCTGCCTGAAATACAGTAGATACGGATGGATCACTTGAAGGGTTGTTTCTCCTGACAAATTTTCCTATTGAACTCTATGGAAAAATAAGTCAGGAGAAGAAACCCTTCAAGTTATCCATCTATATCTACTGTATTTCTGGCAGAAGAGTGATGATTTAAGGCTTGTTTGATACCTCAGACCCTTGTTGACTTACAGCCATTTAGCCAACCATGTGTTCCATACTATTCCCGTGTAATTTACAGCTTAATCAAGTCCCACCCCCCAATTCCCATAGCGATCCATTCAAATGCAGAGAGGTTATAGTATTGCTTCTAAGAGTACCTGGAAATAAGATATCAAGAGTCTTGATATCCTTTTATACAGAATCATGATGGCATCACCTGTTTACCTGTGGAATACCTGTTTGATCAGTTTTTTTTCACAGAATGAATGACTTCTCTAATTAAACTCCACACCGCTATTATTTTGAACACGCCCCTTTCAATGAATGAGTCAATTACTCAGAACAAGCAGCGTGCATGTCATGACAGTTGGGTCTGTTGTTTTTCTATTACACTTCCATAACTACAAGTAAATTATTTGCCATGCAGAAATATCACTACTACTAATAACAGTGGTTCATCAGGTTACTGATGTTGTACTGCAATTTTTTTGTGAAAAAGTTGATTATTTAAAAATCATGTGCATAAGTATTCAAACCCTTTGCTTTAATGTATTTTTAAAGTATAATTTCATATTTGGTCGCATATCCTTTGCATGCTGTTACTTCCAGAAGTCTGACCCATCAACATCGAAAGACTCTCGATATCTTATTTTCAGTTACTGTTACAAGCGATACTATAACCTCTGCATTTCAATGGATCTCTGTGAATTGGGGGGTGAGACTAGATTCACCTGTAAATTATGTTGCTACAGTATGGAACACATGACTGGCCAAATGACTAAGTCATCAAGGGTCTAAGGTATGAAACGAGCCCCAAACCATCACTGCGACCAGATATGGAGTAGATGTGGATGGATCCCTTTAAGGGTTGTTTCTCCTGATTTTTTTCCTCATAGAGTTCTAATGGAAAATGAGTCAGAAGAAATAACCCTTGCAGTGATCCATCCACATCTACTCCATATCTGGCAACAGAGTGATGGTTTGGGGCTCGTTCGATAGCTCAGACCCTTGATAACTTACAGCCATTTCGCCAGTCTGTGTTCCATACTGTACCAGTGTAATTTACAGCTGAATCTAGTCTCACCCCCCAATTCCCATAGAGATCCATTGAAATGCAGAGAGGTTATAGTATCGCTTGTAACAGTACCTGGAAATAAGATATCGAGAGTGTTGATGGGTCACAGACTTCAGAAAGTAACAGCATGCAAAGGATATGCGACCAAATATGAAATATGATACTTTAAAAATACATTAAAGCAAAGGGTTTGAATACTTATGCACATGAGATTTCAGTTTTTGATTTTTAATACATTTGCAAACATCTTTTCACTTTGTCATTATGGGTTATTGAGTGTAGATTGATGGGCAAAAATGGCAATTTTATCCATTTAAAATTAAATCTACAACACAAAGAGTGCAAAAAGTGATGGGGTTTGAATAATTGAGTGCAACTGTATTACGTTGAAATGTTCTTAGATTGTGCAAGGAGTATAACAACTCAATGTTATACAGCTCATGTGATCTTGAAAAGGACAATTTATTGACAGTTGATTGTATGCATTTATTATTGAACAATTTACCTTAAGACACTTCTTCATACAAATTATTGCAAATGTTCGAAAGAATGTTGACATCACTGTGCAATGGATTGTGTACATGTGCAAGCAGTCTGATGATTTGCATATTATATTGAAATAAATGTTAAGTTGAGCAGTAATGATTTGTTCTATTTCTTCTGTTATTGTAAAATGTTAATGCCCATTTTTGTAATCCACAAATGTAACCAACAGCATTTTGAGTAGCATTTTCACACATTTTTAGTTAAAACAACTTAATGTATTTAAGGCAATCGGTTTCCTCAAACCATTTGAGTTCCAAGTTCTGACTACTGAGTTGCTGCAACTTAAAAGTAGTTATTTTAACTTTACTTAAGGGATTGTCGTAATAGTAATTGAAGGAAATAAATGCAGTAACTGATTCTTTTAAGTCCTAATAACTAACATTTTTGAGTACTGTTAAATGATTGATTTTAGCCTTTGAACACAATTTACATGAGTATTAAGTACAAACTGAATTAAGTACATATTATTAATCAGAAAAACTAAACTAGACTTATAAACAATGAGTTATCTTAACACAATACATTTGATATTTACACTCAAATCTTGGAGTTAACAATACTCAAATCGATTGGTTTTAAAAATTAAATGGTTCAAGGCAATCGGTTTCCTCAAACCGTTTGAGTTAACTTAACTTATCAGGTTTTACAGTGCACACACGTACAGATGTGTGTATTGTATGTAAAAAACAGTACATAAACAAGTCAATTAATCACTTTCCAGGTTATTCTCTAGCACAGATGATTCGAATGCCTGTAAATAAGCTGTATCACATAGACTATGTGCTAAAAATTATTTAAAAAAACATACATTTAATTGTATTTCCTGGGCCAATTTCTAACACCTGAGACACTCAGCCATCAGAACAGCGGGAAAGCCATCAATAGTCTGCTGCAGGCCAATTTTTGTTTCCGCATCAATAATGAATTATGCATGACGTTAATCAAACTAATACAAATGAGTATCTACTTGCCAATCAATGTCTAATGACTTGTTGAAGGTGTTGCACATGTTACAAACTCACTGGCTCCTGAACACCACTGCATTGCTGCTTAGATGGCCTCACTATGATTCTGTAAGATCCAGCAAAACAGTGGTCCACTTGTTAATGACTTTTATTTTGTCTTCTAAATTTGAATTTCCAATTTGAATGCAGCATCTCTTTTGGATAATGAATGTTTATCAACATTATGATAAAAAAAAAATACTTGTCAAGCACTTGTCAATTACCTGAGACAAATAGATTATTAGAAAGACGGTGCGTTCAAATGAACCTTTTATGCAGTACAGTTTTCATTAGGTGGTGATTCATTTATTTATTTAATATTTTATCTGCAGTTAAAATAATATGTCAGTCCTTCCATTTCATAACTATTTTGGATTTTACTATGCATTGCATTTTGCAAAATATTGTAAAAAATATTTTGTAATGAGGGCTATACTGATTTTAATCGGCTGACTAAATAAGAGTGAGCCAAAAAGGTAGTGTATTTTTTACGTAACATCAACTTAATTATAAAAAAACAAAAACAATAAAGTATTTATGAAATATCCTTCAAATTATTCACTTAGCCTGAAGCTTTGAAGAGAGTGATTTTGTGTGCTCTCTACAAGATATGTTCAGAATACCAGAGGGGGAAAAGGTGATTTACAATGTAATCATGTTTTAAATATTACGGTCTATGGTAATGCAGTATTAATAACTCTGGATAAGTTAGACAGATATATTCCCAGCGGTTTGAATGAGGGTATTTACTCTTTCAAATGCACACTAACTTCCAGTATGCTTGGTAGTGCGAATTGCATCCATCTTAATTTTGGTTTTGTAATATTGCACAAGTGTAATTTTGCATTACTTATATACTCAGCAGGCATTCTAACACACACACACACATACACACAATTACAGTTTACACAACATTGTATTCTGAAGTAATCTTGCATGTTCACAGAATGAAATGTGAAAAAATGAGTTACTTAAGCTATTAACTGAAACTGTGTGTGGCAAATGTTCATAGTTAAATACCACAAACAATGCAGCATGTTGGATAAGCTACACAGTAAACCATTTGTGTACACCACAATATTTGCAGACGGAGTGTAAAATGTGGTCAGGAGGGTTCTGGCTTTTAAACACTTGAAAAAGTGGCTGCCAGTTGAACTGATAAAAAATATGCATAGTTCCCAACAGGTCAATAATTCCCTTTTTTGCAGGGTAAATACAACTGTTTTTTACTTTTAAAATAAAATCTTTATTCAAAACCTTTAGCAGGTAATTAAACTTAATCTTAATGGCACATATCTGTTTTGCACATTATCCAGTATACCCTATTGGTAATGTCAACTTAATGATATACATATACAGTGTCCTCCACTATTATTGGCACCCCTGGTAAAAATGAGTGAAAAGGGTCATAAAAAATTAACCGTTTGGTGAATTAGCTTAATCTCACACAAAAAATGTGAAAAATCCTACCTTTAATTGAAGCAAAAAAAATAAAAAATCCTCATCAAGAAATAATTATTTTTAACAAATCCACGTGTGCCACAATTATTGGCACCCTTGCATTTATATATAGAATAAAGTGATCATTTTGAATATTTCGTCGCATATTCTTTGCATGTCATGACTTCCTGATTTCTGTGACCCAACAACGTCAAAAGACTCTTGATATCTTATTTTCTGGTACTCTTACAAGCGATACTATAACGTCTCTGCATTTGAATGGATCTATATGAAAATTGGGGGTTGGGACTAGATTTAGCTGTAAATTACACAGGAACAGTATACTTCAGTTGTAGCCCCAGCAACAACAACAAAGACACAGACAGTGGGGCAGACCCACAACACACAAACAAACATATCAAATGAAGACATTCAATAAAATCATTGCATTAATCAAACTAATTAAGTGAATTTAAGTGGAATACAGCCATGATTAAAAATAGCAAAATCCGCCTCCACGACTTTCTCCATACACGCAGTGTTGCGGTCTCTGTACACTGTCGAACTGCGTCAACCGTCCCAACCGTCGCCTCACTCCTCCGCCGCATTATCTTCTCTTTCCATTCCCTGAAAACGAGCAGCAGGAGTGCCCTGAACAATCTCCAGCCCACCTCCCCGTACCACAACAGACACACAGCGCATGGAAAAAACAAAAGACAAAAGCCCGACACAAAAAAATACATTCAAATGAACAAACACGAACACTAGAGACAGCTGGACTAGCTACGTCGCCATTACAGCGCCACGTGACATCACCTAAAAAATTGGGATTTATTTATTTAAAAAATTTCCAAAATTAGCATTGTGGAAACATAGTTATACTCTGAACGTGCAAGTTCATGCAATCTGCCTTGCGATTCCATACCATTTATAATGATACTGTGGTCAAATACATTTCCTTCAGCCTACAATGAAAAATCTGTCAGCATCCATTGAACACCTACAGTACATTTGCAAACCAAATGCAAAACTAACTCAAGGCAGTTTATCGGATCCAACATCAATGAAATTCATGCATAATAAATTAATTATGTATTACAACAATCTTCTGCATATATTACTACAACAATTACCTGTGGATAGTTGTGTCGAATATACATAATTATTTAGTGCACCTTACTTTGTACAAAAACCTACTGTGTGAATTGTTTAGAATTTCCATTTTAATTCAGTTAATGACATTAATGGCCACCCATTAACTTTACTAATGTGGTACTTATATTTGCACACATGTATGGAGATTTTTGAAACATAATTTTTTCATCGCATGTTTATTGTCTCTTAACAATGGTTATGTGATTCAGATTTATTCTCAAAAGGCACACACTGGACACACTTTTTTTTTGTGTGACAATTTGTTTGACCTGTTGATTGAGTACAGATGGCAGAAAATGTATACAAATATGCCATACGTAATTTATTTTTTCTTATCTCCAAATTTGGAATGTCTATTCACAAGGGGCGGCTGTGGCTCAGGAGGTAGAGCGGGTTGTCCGCCGATCGCAGGGTTGGTGTGTGAATGTGCGTGTGAACGGGTGAGTGAGAGGCCATTGTAAAGCGCTTTGGATAAAGGCACTATATAAGTGCAGTCCATTTACCATTTACATCTGGAGGCCAATCTCATCACTGCGACTTCTTCTGTCAATTCAGAAGTGCTCAGAGAAGCACACATTCGCCTCTAAAGTGTTGCCTCTAAAGTAAACGCATTGGAGGACTATACTTCACACGCAGCTGGCGCACACAGCCCACAGGTGGGAGATCGCCCAGAGGAGGTGTCAGTCAGACACAACCCTGTGGCCAGTTATGCACCACAAACAAAATAAAAACCATAGGCAGAAAACAAAAACTCCGCTCCAAGTTATTAATGGTTTTCAAATGTGACTTAGCAGTACAGTATGACAACACCAACCCAACAGTGCTCGCTCTTTGCTTCCTATATAACACATAATAGATTGCTGTCACGGTCAGTATGAATCATCATTTAACCTCATCCATTGAGACAGGACAGAACTTTGACTGTAGTGTATTAAAGATGACAAATGATAGGAAAGCGGCAGTGACAGCGGTAATATTTTAAAATTTTCATGTACCCACCCATGGGTGTGGTAAATGTGGCATGATATGGTCATGTGTACCAGCACATGCTAAAGAAAACATGCTAATATTGTGCATTGATTGTTCAGTCCCAGCTATAAGGTCAAACAGCTTTAGCAAAATATGAATAATGACACTTGCCTTGGGTGTGTCGATACCTCTACATATTAACATACATGCTGTATTTTACTGCCTTCAGAATGTTATAGGTACACAGAATGAGGGAAGAAAAATAATTTCCCTACTGTTCTGTTTGTGCCTCACGCAGGGCCGGATCATGGTCTCATGGTCCCGTGAGCCCCCCCCCCCCATTTCCTATATTGGTGTCTTTTTTGCCTTCCTCCTCGCAAAATCATCCACTAGATTGTAAAAATCTTGCTGTCTGACAAGGTCTGACTCTATTGACATAAGTGACAATGAGCTGAGATGTGTTTGGCACATGTTACTCCGAAGCTCTTTTTTTATTCTGCCTAAAAGGGAAAATGCCCGCTCACCCTGGCAGTTTGTCACTGGCAACGTTAGCCACGAAAACATTGGGGAACACTGCAGATTAAGTGCCTGCAACGTCTCAAGCAATTTAGTTGGGCACTTCTCACCCTCAGAGTCAGACATGAAAGACTTGAATTGGATTAGTTTGTTGGCAAAGTTCATGTCCAGGTCTACTGGATATGCAGCGGCGAGTGCATTTACCTTTTCCACTATATGATCACTATTAGACACCTGATCTGTTATAAACAGAACTTCAAAAAGACTGGCCAAACGCTTGTAAGCGTCCAAGCGATGTTCAAGGCATGCCACTCGCTTATCAATGACCACATAAAATGTTTCTATTTTGAACTTCTCACTCCCCGTAAGTGTCACACCTGGCTCTGAGCTCTCATCTGCAAATGTTTGGCGTTTCCTCTTTTGCTGAAGATCGTGCTTATATGATTGAGAGACACCTGTCTCATTTAAGGCTGCCCTTTCAAAAGCCTCAAACTGGTCTCGCTGTCCCGCCACAAAATCCCTCAACGAAGACAAAAGCTTTGCTGCTACAGAGATGTCAATGTCACTGTTCTGTAGGTGCATGCTTGTAGCGTGGAACCGGTCAAGTATGACGTCCCAGAAATGTGCCATGAACACCATCTCTAAGGTGTCCAATTTAGCACATAGTCCATTTGAGTATTTCTTTTCTCATTATCATCATTGCACATACCACCGAAGGCCTTTCTAATGTGGGTGTAATTTCTCCACAGTGGTACCGAGTACTGGACAGAGATTTTAATGTTAGTCTGACATCTGTCTTCCGAAAAACTGTCCCCCATCTGTGTGTGGATGAAGAGCAAAATGTGTACAGTGACTGCAACATGTTAAAAAGCTCATCAGCCTCTGGGCTACTGCCATCTAAGGTGTTAACACTAACTAAGTTAAGTGAATGCGCTGCGCAAGGCACATACTCTATCAGAGGGTTTTTTTTGTTTCAGGTGGGCCTGAAATGTTGCTTGCATTGTCATATGACTGACCTCTACAGTTTGAGAGATCCAACCCAAGGCCCATCACCATCAAAGTCACACAATCTGCTAAACTTTTACCAGTGTGGCTCTCAATTGGCTCAAAACCCAGGAATCGCTCCACCACCTTTCCGCTGCTGTTAACAAACCGGATTATGAACGTCAATTGGTCCACATGTGACAGGTCTGGGGTGGAGTCAACAATTATAAAAAAATATTTGGCATCCCGAATCTCATCTGCGAGTTTTCTGACCCATTAGCTCAATGAGTTATTCACATATTGTCCATGACAAATAGGACACTGTGCCTCTTCCTTTTCCACCAAACCTTTGAATATGTTCAGCTAAGAATGGGTCAAATTGTGATAGCAATTCTAGGATGCTAAGGAAATTACCGTTATAGGTTGACCCAAACCGTTCATCATCTCCCCTAAACGCAAGTCCTCTTTCACCCAAGAACTTGATCACTGCTACAACTCTTTTCAAAATGTCCCTCCAGTATTTGCGTTGCCCATCACGTTGCTGCATGAGATCTGCATCTATAGGACTGCTCCTCTTTCAATAAGCTTAACAATGTCACTGGAAGAGCTTTGCCATAATGCAAGGTCAGTGACCTCATAACACCAGGAATGGCTTAGTTGATGCCCAACTGCTCCTGAGGTGGAAATGATGGTTCTTGTATACCATTAGCTGTTGAGGGTTCGCCTTCAAAAGATGGCTCTGGGGGAGTGACAACAAGTTGACAATGAGTGGAACACATTGAAGCAAAACTGCCTTTTTTGCCTCCTTTTATTTTTTGGCTTTCTTTTTGAAAGCACCACTATTCTAATGTTTGTGGTCCATATTTTTAGAACTTTTATGCATTTATATTAATATATTTATAGCATATCTAAATACCTATTAAATAATAATTTAATTAATATATATATTAATAGTGACAACACCCTTCAAAATAAAATACAATCAAGTGGTAGTATTTTATAATCTATGTGTACCTAAAGGCAGCTTTGAGTAGATAAAAAAAATAAATAAAAAAAATAACCCTAACTATAATAATAAGCCCTTAGGAGGGATTGTTGAAATAGCCTTTACAAAGGCTGTCATTTTAGAAAGAATTAAGAAAGTTTCTGAATATATTACTGTGGTATACCAAGCAAAAAAACAGGCATCTGTCTGTGACTCTTCCTACCAATACATGTCTTATATACCTGCCTGACACAAATAAAATAATTTTTTTCATTGGCTGAACAACCAACAAAGGTTTCTGATAAGTCAGTGAAATTACTTGGTGGAGACTATGCACATAGGCCACACCCCATCGATGGGGAGGGGGAAAAAGACATTGCAAAAGCTATCGACAATTTGCATGTCTAACTTTGTGGATCTATGGAAAAAATTCATGGGGTTTTCCTTAATCTTTAAGTATGGACTGGATCTCTTATATATGCATTAGTGTATGAAAAAATATAGCTTTTGGAATATTTTTTTAATGTTTTACAAAACCGCTAGTTAATAAGCTCTCAATGCGGTTTTTATTCCCATGGCTACAGCATCCCATGTTTTGACCTAATAGTAGTTTTGAACTAATAGCACTAATAGTTAGCTAGCTAGTAGCTTTTATTTAAGCATCATGACTATGGCATGCTGTTTTAACATTGATTAAACCCACTGTGGCTAGCTACCCTTTTATCTTTTACCCCTTTCACACAGACGACCCATGAACAAATGCCACCTAACTAACTAGGGGTCTGGGGGCCAGTAGTGGTCAGCTCATGGTTTAAACACCAAGGGGTCTGGGGGCCCTCACATTGCGAGCACTGAGGGGTCTGGGGGGCCCTAGTGGTTAGCTCACGCTATAAGCACCCAGGGGCCTAGTGGTCAGCTTGCGCTGTGCACACTGAGAGCCCTGGCGTTCAACTTCCTTTGGAAGTCTTGGGCCACGCACCGTGCGCGGCCAGAGGCTTGGAGGCCCCCTGGCACGGTCCATAATCCAGGTATGGCCTCACGTTGTGTGCATCACATAAGAAAACAAAACAAGCAGACAACGACCCATTTAGTCTTTCCTTTGACTTTTTTCTTTTAAAATAGAGGTAGTGCAGGAATACCATTGATCGGCAGAAATCTTTACCTATCGTAATGAATAAACAAACATTTTGAATTCTAATCGGAAAGCTCTTGAACTGTGCACGGTGCACAATGCAAGCTGTGCCATGGATGGAGAATGATGTGCACCAGGAAGCGCTTGGACTCCAGAATTGTTTTTCTCACCAGGACTCCATTTTGAATTCAAACATAAGGTTGCCCATCCAAATCTATTTAAACAAGTTAACTTTGACATCGATTTGTGTACTTCATTGTATCTATCCCAGTAAGATGCTCCTTTTTAGCACAATTATACACCCTACAGTCTGCGCTGAATTCCGACCATGCTAGTGGCAGCCTGGGATGCCGGAGTCCTGTGAGGTCATACAAAATTAGCAAAAGTGACAGCCAGAGGAGTCGGTCAATAGTCATTCGGGCACCTGTGATCTGCCAGCACCGGCTAGAAAGCAAAAAAGAAAAAGAAAAGAAAAATAAACATTGTAGCATTGGCCTCTCCAATGGATCAATGTGTACAGTCTGGTAAAGTTCAGGAAGCAATTACGGTGACCTTTGTAAAACTGCCATAAAGGAAAATACTATTCCGCTTTGTTTTGATAATACTGGGTGAGGTAATAATTAAGCCTTAGATTTCCGCTCTGTATTCAGATGACTGTGTAATTAAGGCTCTAAGGAAGACCGAAGACAAACAGTTTTCCTATTCTGGCAAATGGGCTTTAAAATGTGAGATATTAATTTTCCATTACTCGCCACTTTTTAAAACAGGTTTTTTTTTTTACTTTAAATCTCAAATGACATTTTTCTTGTGTGGAGCAGCATAACACTGTATAACGTCAAACCAATCATGATTATAGATAGAAGCATGGTGACCTTTTGCCAAGTCTCAACTCAAAAGAAAATCTTCCGAGCAAAATGAATCATGCAATTAAATCCCTCTTTTTGCCACATCTCCACAGGCAACCATAGAGGCATAATGACCACTGCAGTTACCACATGCTGTAAATAATCCTACAGCAACTATAATTATTAAACGCCTATTTGCATGCATTTTGTCCCATTTCTGATGTAATTAGGCTTGCTTATGTATTACTATTTATTTGTTTCAAGGGCATCTGTGCTTGTCACACTAAACATAATATATTTGGCATGGTTTTCAGCTCTGTAAATCTATGAGGTGTGCACATTTAATCAGCTCTCAAGGTTAAGTCTGCTTTTAATTCAAACCACAAACAGCTCAATGTAGCTAATTACATTAGATAATGTATCGGAAAAAAATTGTTAAACATTTTTTGAAGGGTTGGTTTAGTACAGATATTTCCGGGTATGGTGTCTGCTGTTAAATAACTTTGAGCAACATTATGAAACACCAACTAACAAGCAATTGGAAGGGACTGCCATTCCTTTCTTGGTTTCTGATAGCTTCACAAAATACGGTCTGACAGGCAGTCACTTCATACCTAGTTCAGGCAAAGTTTGCAATATTTTAAATAATATTTTTATGAAAGCATCAATACTTATATCTGTAAACCACAGCAAAGGTGGTACATAAATGTGCAATTTCAATAGATTTTTCATCGTTGAGTTTCGCTTTATAGAATGCTCTGAATTTATGATGCTTTGCATATAACCCAACCCAGGCTCTTTCAATTTACCACCTAATCATCCCCTAGTTTAATTGGCTAAAAAAATTATTCTCTCCCTCTCCACCTCAGCTGATGTGTGGTGAGCATTCTGGCGCAAAATGGCTGCCGCAGCATCACCCAGGTGGGTGCTACACATTGGTGGTGGTTGAGGCGAGTTTCCCCTCATCATTGTAAGCGCTTTGAGTATCGAGAAAGGCGCTATATAAATGCCAGGTATTATTATATTATTATTATTATTATTATTATTATTATTATTATTATTATTACCATTGGAGCCTTGCGTCCCCTTGGGACGAAGCGGATTTAGTAAGTAGATAGTACCATTGTAATCACTCGCCAACGAACATGAAAAGATGTGTTTTTATGTGCGGTTTAGAAGATATGAAGGAAAATGCATTTCTTAGTAATGGTGGCACAGAAAAATACCTGCCACAGCCGTTCCTGCACACAGTTGCAAATCTTCATGGCCCAACGGTGCATTTTTGTCATATATCACCTTTACTATTACTGTCCCCCTTCAGTTTAGTATCATCTTCGCTCTGTCATTGTGCAGGTGCCTCACCAAGACATTGTACAGTTCCTACCATATAGCCACCCCAAAATACCTAACTTTAACTGTTGCACAGATCATACATATATCTGGAAAAAAAAGAGAAATAGAAAAAACATGCTTAATATGTATGAATTATAGTCCTGCCAAATTCAATAGGGTGCCTCAGTCATATCAACCTCAAATATCAACTGTCGCCCCGTAAGCATTGTGGGGCCGGGCGGCCGGCAGCCCCCGAGGTGGGCTATTGAAGGGGTGATCACGAGTGTGTGTGCGTGCCCTTTTTGTAGTAGCCTAAGTAAAGCCTAACGAGCACAGTGTGTCTACGTGTGGGGTGAGTGATAGTGTGTATTGTGTGTGGGGTGAGTGATAGTGTGTTTTGCGTGTGGTGTGTGGGGAGGCACGCTTACCTGCGGGAGGGGTCGGCTTCATCCGGCGTTGGAGAGAGAGAGACGGGCATAGCCTCTGTCAGATTGTGCTTGTGTGACCAATTTTTTAATTAACTTTTGTACCCAATAAAACATAATTTTTACCTTTTACTTCTGTCAGGTGTAATGTTTGGAGAGTGGTGAATTCCGGAAAAACCTTGTTCGGATTCGGGCACAGGATTTGCCCGTTTCAAATGCATGTAACAGCTGGGTGTCAGCAAAAAGGAGATGTGAAAATTGAGATTTCTTTCTACCCACCCTCTAAACCATGTCCACACCTGTAGACTGCCATATGTTGACTCATACTTATAAATAGAGCAACATTATTCAGATACATATTAATTATGCCATCAACTCTATGGGAGCTGGAGTCACTGTGGCTGAGAACAGACTGTGCTCCCACGTATGGGAGTGGGGACACAGTTCTAATCAAACCCACAGAAGTCTTCTTGATACAAAGGTATCACATCATCCTCATCCCTTCCAGAAATACATGTTTAAACTAAAATGCATGTTACATGCCCATTAGCCACAGTACCTTGAGAAAGAACCGGAAGTTTTTAAATGTGTATCTTGAGCATGACTATCAAAACAGTGACAGACATTATTAACAACTGATGATTTAGATTCTCTAAAAACACAACCAGTGTTAGCATTATTTGAAAAAGTAGTTTTAATGACTGTTTACCTGATTTTGAATGTATAGAACTTTAATATAACCAGAAGTTAGTGTTAGGAATAGAATAGAATATAATGTAAATTAAGCTTGTTAAGTTAAGAGTTGTCATCTGTCAAATTCCCATCATGAATATATCGATAGCTAGTTAGCAAAATAACATCAGCCAATTAAGTGCGGAGGGGCCCAGGGATTCTCACACTGTAGGTGCCGAGGGTCCCAGGGGCCCTACTGGTCAGATCACGCTTTAAGCCCCAGGGGCCTAGGGGCCCTAGTGGTCAGCTCACTTTTTAAACGCCAAGGGGCCTGGGGGCCCTCACACTGTAAGGGCTGAGAGGGCCAGGGGCTTACGTGAACTAAAATGAGCTAGCAAGATATATCAGCATGTTTATTGTTCATTTCTAATTAGATTTTGGCTGTAATAAGCTTGTGTTAGATCGATAGCTAACATTATTCCCAGATCCATGTAAATTAATGTTAAGACTTCTTGACACAGATGGCAGTCATTTTTCCCCCTTAATTTCAGAACTTTAGGGGCCCCAGACACTGTGAGAAGGAAGAGAAACCTAGAGGATAAACTGCAGAATTTAAATTCTGTGGAAAAGCACAACTGTTTATATCAGGCTTATATATCAGGGCTCATAATTATGCAGATGAAAACTTCCTACCAAAAAAAATTCTGAAATTCTGGGTTGGGTCAATAATTTAAAAATCTTGAAAACAGAAGCATAAAAGTAGTGTTTAGTGCTTAATAAATTACATTTTGTATGTTAATTACACAGTTTATGTCTAGTTCAGGGCACATAGTCTTATCAATTTATGTCTGTTTTAAAAACTGAAGATGGTGAATTGTTTTCAGTTGCAGTTTCCTGCAGATGCAAGTTTCTCTGATCAAAACTGACTGGAACTGTCAGCCAATGGTGATACAGGTGCTACTTCTGTGGATTGCCTAT
This sequence comes from Ilyophis sp. 1 JC-2022, assembly GCA_022702515.1. Classification (NCBI taxonomy): domain Eukaryota; kingdom Metazoa; phylum Chordata; class Actinopteri; order Anguilliformes; family Synaphobranchidae; genus Ilyophis; species Ilyophis sp. 1 JC-2022. Next base: position 16,798,031 of record CM040400.1, on the reverse strand, counting down.
ATTCATAGAGATTTTCCCAGCAGGCAATATGTAAAAGAACAGATTTGTACCATGGCTTGCCAAATTACAAACACAATCTTGTACTTTTTTCAATCCTCACAACATGTCCCACTAAGCCAGGGAAAACTCATGTTTTTTTTTACTCAGCAATACTAACCACAACAGGTCATGGAGACAACAGTTAATAAGATATTGCTACAGACCTAGGGCGATCGAATGCAGCGTACTTTCAAGTTGAAGACTAGCACAGAGCTTTTTTGAGAATTTCCGTAGATCAAGATAAAACTGCCTTAGTCCCAGTTGCAGCTTGCTGTCCAATCTTGATAGCAGCGTGCTTTAAACTCCACTTCTAGGATACTAAAGTTGCATACTTCATAAACCTGCTGCTGACAAGGTTTTACAAGAGACTAAGAAAAATAATCAAGGTTAACAACTCTTTATAGCCTACTTCATCCACATTTTTCACCACACATCTGTACTTTTACACAAATTATTCATATAAAAAATCTATTTTGTTGCATTGACAACGAATAATAAATGTGCTGTATTTGGTGTTATTGTCCTTATTGTTTTTTCATTAAATTGGTATTTTAAAAACTATATTACTTGATGCTCAAACAATACATATTTAATTTAGATTTTACCACATTATGCATTTACATGACTGGCTGTGTGTGTGAGCATTACACACTTTAGTGTTGCAATACATCAAAATGTACTTGTGTACTTTTTTAAAGACAACATTGTCATTTAAGTGACTTAATAATTAAATCTTCGACAAAATTAAACGTATCAATGTTAAACAGCTGTTATTCATTATTATGTTAATTGACAAACAATGACTTGCACATGCAAATCAGACTGTGAATAATTTCCATAATCAGCATGTCATCGTTGCAGCGTCAAATGGGGTTCAGTTAAAACATAGCAATGGTTATCAAATTGGCGAAGAAGGTAAATCCAAATACCTAGCCCTGGGTTTGCACCTTGAATTTACTTTTGGAGAAACGGCATCTATGCAGAAAAGGGGGGGGGGGGGGGAGAACAACAGAAGCAAAGCAAAACAAATAAGGAGCTAATTGTAAATGCTATGCTGCATTTCCCAGCGATATCTCACACGGCTCCATGTGTGCTCTACCAGCATCATTAAAATTGCAAAATCTTCTCTGGAGAAACATTTCTTGCGTGCAACCGAATTGATCTTTCCCATGACAGACAGAAACCATTTATCACACTTTAGAATTAATTTGCCTTTAACAGTTAATGCATGCATCTATAATTTTGTAGGCTTAGGGCTTGCTTAATATGCCTCATCCGTATCTCCAGCCAGGCATATTTCCAATTATGAGCAATCCTTTCCAAAGCCAGGTAGGATTTTCATCGTGAACACTGCGGTTTCTGAGAAGCATGGAGGCACTTAGCATGCTGTAAGCTACAGATATAAGGACGCTTGAAAGCACCGCGCCATGTTCTAGCAGGAAGGCTTTTCTGCGCATTCTGTCCACATAAAGATTAAGAGTACCATCATAATAAATGTCTGTTTATTGTCCTGTCAATCTGCTCAATTGATGTTCATTACTGGAAACCAGACACAGCAATACTAAGTAACGGTGTGTTCATGTCTGAGATAATATATTGTGTGACAGTATGGTGGTCACAGATTTGGGATTCTAATTCTCAGTTCGGCAAGTTTCACAACCAGAGTAGGCCCTGGATTTATTTCCTTTAGATAGGGCTTTGAATTGTTTCAGTAAATAGCCAGGTATAGTAATTGATGGCATATCTTAAATAATAATAATTTATTAGTATAATTCTGTTGGAACTGTAATCATGATGCGAAGCTCAGCGTCTCTCTTTCCAAGGCCCTGGTGAGGTTCATTTGCCAATCAGAGGAGATGCAGTACACTGTGATTTCAAATCAACCAATCAGCCGTACATTGATTACAGCCAATGAGATATTGTCAGTGTTCAGATTTTGGAGTTGTGTGAACGTGTGAATGTGTATCGATAATGTTGTTATGTTGTTATGTAGTGACTGAACCCACAGTTTTAACAAATTAATAACAGCAGCAGTGAGCATGTGAAACATTTGTAAAGATAAACAGAGAAAAATTGCAGTGTTACATTAGTGCACGCAGTTTGAGGCACAGCAGTGTGAGGACTGACAGAGGACTATTTTAATAATGCATAAAGAATTAGATCCCCGCATAGAAACCACTGTAACTGTAAAAATTATGTTATTTGAAACCTCAGTTAACTAAAACTTGATATTTCAATAATTCTACTGGTATTTTCTTTACACTGTAACATATCCAGTTAATTTGCTTGTTTTCTATGTAATTGCCATATGTGTTACAATATGTGCTCAAGACTCTACTGTGTGATTCTTCTTATGGATAAATAGCACATCTGTAGTATGGCGGACAGTTGCCAGAGGAACATTAAAGACTTTGAGAAAGACAAAATTCTGAGTGAGCCTCTACTTTCTTTCTTTTTACCCCTTTGTTTTAGTTATGTACTTCAACAAGGTTCCTGGCTTTGTAATTGCATTCACTGTACATAAAATCCAATTATGTTTCACAAATGAAATAGGGGGGTGGAAAAGGTGTTTTTTTTTTAAAGAGCTGAGAGAAATCATGGGTCATGTTCACACGTTTGCCATCGGTCCTGCTGCGTTCAACCGTCAGAACAAACAAGCTTCTAAATAAATAAATAAATAAATAAATAAAACACAGACATTGTAGAACAACTCAAGAAGTGGACAGTCACATCCAATCAGTTTTCACGCGTGTTGTCGGTCACACAACGCGGTTTAATATTTTTTTATTTAATATTTATTTCCCTTCTCAGAGCCCTCTGGGAAGCACTTCGCAGTCATTCTTTTCTTTGTCCACAATAATAATAAAATAATGAAATGAAATAATAAAATGCCCCGTGCACAGTGATTGGGGAAAAAAATGAAAGTCAGGATAAACACTTGAAACATTAGAATCTGTGGCCAGCATGTGGAGTCACCAAAGGCCGCCATTTTGTTCCCTCAGCAAATCTAGAAAATAAACAACGTTTCAATTTTAATTGAACTGAACTTTGAATTAAACTTAACCAATGAACATATATAATGTTCACACATGCAATTAGGCGTTCTTTCCTGCACAAAGGAAATTAATAATGAGTAGAGTTTGCGTAGAGGTTAAAGAACAGATATTTGGACAGGCAGGCATTGCAATAGATTTTACTGTGGAACCGTAAAAACCTTAAGAAACTTGTGGGCGGCAGGAAATAAAGTGGTTAAGTTTATTTACAAGTGAAGATGCAATATTAGACTTTTTTCTTCCAGAACTGAAACAATTGCAATGGAAAACATTTCTATATGAGTCTACAGGTGAACACTAGGATTGGTCCGGTCATGTTGCTGAAGAACTCGAGAAGCTGCCTTGCCAGTTTCTCCCGATATACGTAGCTGAGGTGTATAGTGTGTACTAATGATAGGAGCATGGGATGGAGACTATAAGGGTAGCATGGTAAATTGTAGTAAGGTAACAGGGCCAGTGCATGTACGTAAATGCACACAGTGGGCCTAAATGGTGCCTACGTACAAAAAAAGATGCGTATGCCAGTTTTCCCGCCATCAGAGTCGCCAATTCCCATCGTCTCAAAAATGTGTGTACGCGTGAGTCATACTCTGCATAAATGTGCCATTGTTTTGACGTCAAGTTTGTTTTTATAAATCCCAAATCTGCGGGGAAAGTGGCGTACCCATCTTTTTTTGTACGTATACACCGTTTATACGAGAGAGGCACAGTGTGTCTAGATGTGTATGTGTGTGTGTGTGTGTGTGAGTGCGCGTAGGATGGCACAATGCAGAAATATCCTGGGGAAAAAAACGAAGAACATGATTATTGGCAATCGTTGAATGGGTGGGGTGAAAAAGGGTGAAGATTTATATTTTGGAAAGTTTTCATTTCACCAGCCAGCGCCCACAGAGAGAACAGAGGAATGAATCGCTGAAGGAAATTATTATCAGGCATTGGGGCTGGAAGTATTAAATTGAAAAAGAGAAAGGCATCATTTGGCCAGATTGAGGGTGTAATTCTGGAGCCACAACCACCAGAGGCCAAGCAGCACAGCTGGGAGAACGATCAAAGCAATCCCAAAGACATGGGACAGTCTCGCAACCTTTTTATGAGGAACAAGATAACCCCTAACAACACCCCTCCGAATGGCAGAGCCAGAACCCAGGATGTGTCATGGGGTAAACAGATGGCCAGGACAAGGTCTGTTCACATGTCGTAAAAAGCCCCCTCTGGGACCCCTGGGTCAGGCGGGAATCTGGCTTAAACCAACGCCTACATTCTGGACTGAAAGGGAGCTTTATATGTGCATGCAAATAACTGAGGATGATATAAATGTGGTGGACCGGGAATAATATCAGCAGAAAGGCAGGAGATATGTTTTTATTTTTATTTTGTTTATTTATCCTTTGTTTGACCAGGAGAGTCCCATTGAGATAAATAACTGGGGTGTCCTGGCCAAGCGGTGGTGAGCAATATGATAAGTGAGAACAATGTAAGACTAAATTCAAACAATACAGTAATGTAGAAAAGAAAAATACATTAAGATAAGGACACTTAGAATTAGAAACATGCACACTCCTCAGTTACAGTGTTAAGAATCAAGTCTTTGAATTTGAATTCAGTAACAAGGCTATCCATCTTTAGTTGTTTTTGTAGAATGTACCATAACCAAGGGGCATTATAAGTAAGAGCCATGACTCTTAGTTGATCACCCGCAAAGTGTGAAATGATAACAGCAATTTTTGCTGCGTCTGCAAAATAACACCCCTTTGAGATCTTAATATAGACCCCATATAGTGTGTGTGTGTGTGTGTGTGTGTGCATGTGTAAGTGTGTGCGTGTGTGTTTGTGTGTGTGTGTGCGGGTGTGTGTGTGTGTGTGTGCGCAAGCATGTACACACAGTGTATATGGAAGATGCAGTCAGGGGTGTAGCACAAAATTCTGGGCCCCGTGCAAATGCAGGCTCTGCGGGCCCCCTTCCCAATGCAAACTCTTTAGTCCAGGCCTTCTGAGGGCCCCTCCCCCGCCTTGGGGCCCTGGGTAGTGAGTTCCACTACACTATTCCCCCCACTACGGCGCCCCTGGATGCAGTCATCGTGAGACCAATATTCTACTTATGCACATGCATCAGTAGAATATTGACTGCACGTGCTTATCATGTGAAAGAAATTGCATTAATTAACACTCAGATATTAAATAGTTCCATTTTGCAGAAATAATAATTTGTGATTCCGCAGATGATTTCAAAAGCAAACTGGGCTCTGTGCCAGTGTCGAATATGGCTTGCAGCTCCATAGGTCAACACAAAATTGACGATTCCGTTGCCCAGGGAATGGGAGGATTCAGTCTGATAGGATTACGTGTGCATTGCTATCTAGCGACCCCTGCTGGTTGATCGGGCACCTGTAGATTGCAGTCAATGCCGCATATGAAAGGTACCTCCTCAACTCCCCTCTATACACCACGTGTTTTGGAGGAGAACACTGGATGTCTACATCGGTACAGTAAACATACAGACGATTAGCCATTCCAAATTGGGGTGGGAATTTGATATGCGCAGTTCTGCATTGGGTGCCAAATCAAAAAAAGGCTAACTAGGCTATATGTGTCCTGTTCACTGAATATAGCTCTCACCTACAGGTCACAATATAGCCATCTTAAATGGTTAATACTGAGCGTGCATAGTTTTGTGTCCATCTCAGGGCATCATGAACTTCAGTGGCAACAGCATTTGGGTGCGGACTTTCAATTTAATCAGGGCCGGTTCTAGGCATTCGTATAGGTGGCATAGGCAGTTGCCTAAGGTGCCATCTGTCTGGGGGGCAGCAAACGGGTCCGCAATCTCACTTAGGGCATCAAAAAGGCTGTGACAGCTGTGTATGATTTTAATAAAATGGTTGCTTTTAATGAATATGGAAGAAAAGAAAAAACAGCATCACAGCACAATTGTGCAACATGGACAGTTAAGAAACAATTAAGAAACGAGGAGTTACCTTGCCCTTCCCTTTATTGTCACTTTGGAGTTTCACAAGGAACTTCAAACTTTTCAGTGGCCGAGCTACCAAAATTGCAGTTCTCACCTCTTATAAAACATGCCACAGCAGCAAAATCGAATTTGCCCAGTGCTTTGTGGTTCATCAAAGCATTAAGTTATTGACTTGATTAGGATCTTACAGCAAACATATTCTGAGTGCGGGCTTTTCTGAATCGAGATGCCACTATCGCTCTGAATCAAATATTTGATTCAAATATTTATATTTCGCTTTTTCAGGGTCCATTTCCCAAATCGTGCACCAGTTCCTCCAACAATAGACCTAAAGACTTTTTTTGCAGTGAGGGACCCACTCTACTTCTGGCACAGAGGAAAGACAGTATGCTGGCAATTTGAGTGTACTCAGGTCAGTCAATCTATTATATACTTGCATATTGAGGGGTGCTTTTTATTACACCTCTTTTTTTATTTTATACAGTGGAAAACAGAAATAATGTCCTTATTGGTACAAAAGTGAAAGCCGTCATTGGGATCAAATGTGAACCCTTAGAGTCACAAGTCCAGATTTTAAACCACCACAAGCAAACTGTGTGAATCGTGCTCATACAGTGCCAGTGACTACGTGTAGCTGCATCGATTCCACAGTCGAGACTTTGCTATACACTGCGCCCTTCCAAAACTGTGTGAATCCTACTCATACAGTGCTAGTTACTACGTGTAGCCGCATCGATTCCACAGTCGAGACTTTGCTATACACTGCGCCCTTTTTAAAACTGTGAGGGCTGGGTAGCATCAGCCAGTGCTGATAGACCGATGACCGGTTTGCGGAACTCAGGGTTGCGCTTGTAACCGCATTGCATGGCCTTCCCCCGAACTTGAGCAAGGATGACTTTTATTTGCTATTGATAAGATTATTACTCAAACATTGTAAGGTTGATTAAGGTTGACTAATTCATTGATTTCTCATTTTCACATGGCGTGTCCCGTCGTTCTCCAAACAACGGCTGCCAGAAATGATAATTACATAAATGTTGGAGAAGGCTTCTCTAATGTCAGAACTGCTGAATTAAACTTACTTTTAATCTCAAGTTTTCATATTTTCAGCAGGCACAGAATTCCAGTGTGGCGGTGAGTGTCTCATGACTAAAGTGATTTAACTCGTGTTACAATGTCAGTAGAATACAGTACAAATGGCTCCATGTGTTTAAACAGACAATACCAACGTTACAATAAATGTATATTGAATCTGGCAATATAGACTGCTAGGCAAACTAAACGTGCGATGAATATTATATCTTGTTCAAAGCTCCTGTGATTTCAGGATCAATTCAATGGCATACTCACCATGGACTAAAGCCAGAGAAGTACTGAGGCCAAATATATAATAGAGAAAATACCAATTACAAGGCTGGTCAGTGCATTCATTTGAAGGATATTGAAAATCACTATGGGGCACTTTCTAAATTGTACTGTCCTAATCTGTTATTGCACTCTTTCTAGTACCGCCTCAGCGATATTAAATGACCTTTTATGCATAAAAATATAGCAATGAACTTGTGTTGCTTGTTATTTTTACCACTACATGCCGTTGTCCTTCTTCAGATCAGAAGCCTTCTACCTCATGTATTATATTAATAATTGAGCATCTTATTCTGTTGAGTGAAATTGAGGTGGAATATTCAGAATAAGGGTAAAATGGGGAAGAGGAACACAGGATTCCTTCTCACAGTGCTCAGACCCCCAACCGAATGGCTCTACCTCCTGCACTGCACACTATTTTAAAAGTAATGCAAAATAACTTAAGCTTATTTGCTGAAACAAATCAATGCGAATATATTTGTTTACAAGGAGAGGGATATTGACATATAAAGTGCAACTCAATTTACATGTATGTTATAACATGTGCATTTTCTTTTATTTTCCCCCATGTAAGTGTGTCTACAACCTGTTCATCTTTTTTGGTACACATCTTTCATGAACACCTTACCACTACCAGAGATAATAGCCCTTTTCTGGGGAAGACAGATCACACCTGTATTCTCTGCCATTTTCTTTTGTATCACATGTAATTAAGAAGGAAATATAATGCACTGAATTGATTATTATTAATGGTATGAATATGAATACACAGATTAATTGCAGGATGTTAACGTACTTTACCCTAAAAAAGAAAATAAATGACAGCTCAGCATTAGTGACCACTACTGATATCAGCACATTCTTATCTCTGATATGGTATTATGAATGTCATGTATAAATAAATGTAGTATTTAAATACATGCAGTGCTGTTCTATTTTCATGCCAGAGAGGACATCAATCATATATTAGAATGCTCCTTATTCATCTTATGACACGTGTCAGGAAATGTTTTGCATAGCATGAGTGTAATTGAGCACAAATGCCCTTGCATGGGCACAATTCAAAGAGTTTAGCTCACTGAACACTCCTGTTAGGGTTTAAAATGTGTGGATGTGTGTGTGTGTTTAGATATGAGGGGATGTGGGATCTCTCTCTCTCTCTCTCTCTCTCTCTCTCTCTCTCTCTCTCTGCTCGGATGTACTGCCCTTCTGTGGGATGTGGAACGTCCTTGCTATGTGAACTGACTCATCTTCTGCATAATAAGGAATACTGATTATTTACATGTCTTGCCTCATACCATTTTATACCAACTCTTTCTAACTCCTTTCCCATACAGTGATTTCAGTGGGATCAGAGAGCCCTGAGAACATGCTTTGCCAGCATGTACTTAGTAAATAAATAAATAAATGGAACAGAGGCACCCTTGGAAAGATCAGCACTGTTTAACCTCTGTGCTCCTGCACAAATTGCCATGAAAACAAAGCGCTCAGTTTAGTCACACAGTGTGAGCAAAACGAAGCATTGGGGAGAGAGGTGGCTCTCATAACAGGGATGTCAGCAAGATCATCAGCCCTTTTAATGGCATAATTCAATTAATTATTTTTTCTTTCTTCATTTTACTGAGACATAAAAGTGTATTATGATATATATTTTATAGTACAGGCATCCTGAGGAGATGGTTGGTTGATTTGTAAATATCAATACCAATACATTCAATTTAATACATATTTGATTCAGTAAATTTGTAAGAAACAATCAATGTATTATATTTGTATAATTAAAGTTCATGGTTTATTTGATATCTAACTTCTTCAAACATATTGCCATATTGGTCACTATGTACTGTAACCAAAATATAACATCTATTGCCTATCTATTGAATTTTTTTCAGGATGCAGAAGTACAATAGATGCCTGCCAAGTACAAAGTAGTTATCTTTACTGATTTGTTTGTTGGCAGGAGCAGCCACTCATTTTGCAAACTCAGGCCAACAGATACATAATAAATGTATCAGTGTTTGTATTTCACTGGAGACGTGGACATCATAGCTGTCCTAAGATCCCAAGAGGGCCTCTCGCATAAATATCCAGGAAATGTATTATATTGGATTGTTGTCAGGTAACTGGGCAGAAAGTTTGCTTCTCTGTCTTCTGATTGACAGCCACCATTGTGTCAGGATGGCCTAGCCGGTCGGCAAGGATGGTAGCAGTAAAGGCAGTGCTATTATAAATAGCAGTGCTAACTACATTCTGTACACATAGTAATAGCAGATGCTAGAGGTCAGACAGTTAGAATGTATGAAGTAATGACAGGGCTTTGAGGGCAAGGTAAAAATTTATGTCAAACATAAATCTCTTTCATAGATTATTGAAGAGGACAGTATAACAGCATTGCAAATTAATACACAATTACATGCAGGTCGCTAACAGAAATGTTTTCTGATCTCTCATGGTCACCATTAATGTACCACTACCTGAACTAAAGATCGAGTATCCCGTCGTATTTTGCCATGTTATACATATTACCTTCAGAACAATAATATACTGGTATACTGCTATAATATACTGGTATACTGCTATAAAGCTTACCAGCTTGGGGGTTATTCATGGATGGAGTTTTAGTGTTCCAGTGGTAAGATGACACACATGTGATGAATCACATTCACAAGATATGGTTCGTTGCAGTTTTTTTTTTTGATTTGTTTTGTTTTTACAGCAGGAACGTACAAAAGAAAATTAAACTCACTATAATTCTTATTAGCCTGACAAAATTGTGCCACTCACGCTGGTTGCCCTGACGAATGTTTCTGCAACATCAGCGGTCTTAGTATGCTGCTGATATTGGAATTATGAAACTGTATGGACACGCACACGCACACGCACACACACACACACACACACACACATATATATATATAAAAAATTGTACCAAGAGTTCTAACAGGAGAAGATATGTCCTCAAATGTGGGGCATGAAAAGCTGGATATTTTTTTAAAACAAATATATTTAAATCAAAACACCTTTTTCTGTGTCCTTTTTAATACAATTAATAAAAATGTACTTGCAATAATTAACACGTTTGAAGTTCATATAGTCTAAATCATCGAAGAATCATGTCATTAGGAAGAATGATAATAAATGAATTAACAAATTAAGTTTCTCTTTCATTCTTGATATGTGGGACATGCAATAGTCAATATGATTGACTATTGATAAGCGAAAGAAGCTGTCCATAGAGTTAAATGCATTTCAGCAGTTAATATACATATTTTAAGGGTTAGGTTAGGTTTTATCCCACAGATGCATTTGAATTAATACTTCTGAAATTATTGATGCTGCATTCCAATTAGTTTAGTGATTATAAAAATGTTTTCACTTTTAGTTCCAATGTAAGTCTGATTGAACATTTTGCTTGCTTAACTATCTTAACTATCTTTCTCGTCCTGTCTACTCAACAAGAATACCCAATAGTATGGAAGGGCGTTGATTCGGACACAGCCTTCCTCCACTACCTCCTCTCCTCCGTGGATCTTTGTGTTTTAATCTAATGTTGCTGATTACATCTTAATTACGTATTAATGGTTACATGTTAATTAAAGTCTCAACACAAACCACAATGTCAGGTACATTGTATGCTGTACATGTAAATACTTGTACTCTAAACTTTCAGGCAGTTTTGCATATTTCCGGGGGGAGTGGAGGAAAGGAGTTTAGACCTTCCCTGCAGTTTAGCATGATCATTTTGGAACTGCTGATCACTAAACCTTCCAAGCAGTGTTTCTATATTCAATCAACATTTGTCCTTAATGTTCACTTAATAACTTAAAGTGTAATTTAATGTCATAGTACATGCAATTATTCATTCATTCATCTATTTACAGGCATGTTTTGGCAACAACATTTTGCTGATTGTTGCACTTAATAAATGGAAAATCATAAACAGACATCCATCCTGGCATGTAGTGTCATGGTTTAATATCAGGCAATGTTCTCTGGCTGTGTCCGAATCAACGCACTTATATAATATTGAGTATGCTAGTTGACTACACAGGAAGAGAAAGTTGTTAAGTAGGCAAAATCTTCTGCAAATGTAGTGCACTTAAAATCCCCTGATGATATATTATTTTGCTGATAATAGTATGGAGGATATGCATACTGCATATCACTAAACAGTATGGAGGTAGCAGTATACAGTATGCTAGTACACGGCATAGAGGACACAGTAGAAAGGGCACTGATTCAGACACAAGGTCTGTGTCTGAATCAGAGCCCTATCTACTGCGTCCTGTCTCCTGTGTACAGTTTAAAGTGTACTGTTTATTCCACGACATACGCAAAGAAATAGCCTCCATACTATTTTCCAACCGAGCAAATTATACTCTTTGTCTTTCTTTGTCTGTTAACGACGTGGTGCAGAGGCCATTCCTAGCCGTGCATCACAATACCTAGTGCAGTAATCATTTTAAGTTGCATTAGATAAGAGAGTATGCTAAGCAAATACATAATGTAAATTATATAATTCCCTTAATAGACATTTTAATTTAGCAGCTGATACTGATCATGTGCAGTGGGGATTTGATATATGAACTCAGCTAGAAACAAAAGTCATTAACTTCAGCACTATTGAATGAATGTATTCATCTGATGATGAGATTTAAATGTAAAAATGGCTTTTACTTTCATGAGCTATTTTTTTTCTTTGAACATAAAATGTTTCTATGACAATCTTTTCTCTTTATCCACTTTGTATTCATTTATTTTCAGTGTAAAACTGAAAAAAATCTCATCTGAACTATATCAAAATTTGAAAGATTAGTTATTCTAATGGAATTGATTATATTATGTATTGACTATGATGGATCTGCACAGCTTGAAAACTGATGTGTAGATTACTAATATGTTCATATCGTAGAATAAACTGTCAAATGAAAGCAAGGGCAATCTGTCAGCTGAACTATGTTTTTTTTCCCCTTATCAATTAATGTTTATCCAGCATGTAAGAGGTATGAATTTTCAGTGTGCACAAAACTTTTTATCCATTACTTTTTTATTTTTAGATACATACTCTACATTCCTCATTATTACTTTAAATTGGATAATATATACATATATTACTCATATATACATGAATTTGCCCCCTGTCTGATTTTCTGCTTGTTTGCATATTTATTACAGTAAATGTTATCAGATCTTCAACCCAAGCTTAATAATAGACAAAAGGGACCCTGATTGAACAAAGACAACAATGCAAAAACACAAGAATGTGATACACATTTCATATATTTATTAAAGAAAGGTATGCAACACCCAACGCCCCTGTGTGAAAAGGTTATTCCCCCCTTAGTCTCAATAACTGGTTAGGCCACCTTTAGCAGCAATAAGTGCAACCGAACGCTTCCTGTAGTTATTGATTAGTGTCTCAACCCTGTGGAAGAATCTTGGCCCACTCCTTGCAGAACAGCTTCTGCTCAATGATATTTGTAGGTTTTCGAGCATGAACTGTGCGTTTCAGGTCCTGCCACAACATCTCAATGGGGTTTAGGTCTGGACTTTGACTTGGCCATTCCAAAACTTCCAAAAAATGTCTTGTTCTTCAACCATTCTGATGTAGACTTGCTTGTGTGTTTCGCATCATTGTCTTGCTGCATGACCCAGCTGCACTTCAGCTTCAGCTCATGGACAGGTGGCCTGACATTCTTCTGTACAATTCTCTGATACAGAGCAGAATTCATGGTTCATTCAATGATGGAAAGGCGCCCAGGTCCTGACGCAGCAAAGCATCCCACTCCCATCATCATGCTTGACCACTGCTATGAGGTTCTTACTGTGGAGCGCAGTGTTTGGTTTTCACCAGACATAACAGGGCCCATGTCGGCCAAAGGTTCTACTTCTTCTTCCTCTTGGCAAACTTGAGATGAGCAATGTTTTCTGCCTTGTCACTTTGCCATGGATCCCATTATTGCTCAGTGTCTTTCTGATATTGGAGTCATGAACACTGATCTTAGCCAAGGAAAGAGAGGCCTGCAGATCTTTGTATGTTGTTCCAGGGTGCTGTGTGGATGATTATACGCCTTGCTCTTGGAGATTTTGGCAGGATGGCCACTCTGGGGAAGATTCACTACTGTCCCAAACTTTCTCCATTTGGACAATATGGCTCTGACGGTAGTTCGGTGGAGCCCAGAACCTTGGCATTTGTAACCCTTAGGCATCAACAACTTCTTCCGGAATTTCTTTTTGTTTGTAGCATGATGTGTCTTTACTTAGCTTGCATTTTTCTGAGGGGGGGGCAATAACATTTTCACACCTGAAGATTGCATGTTTGATTGTACCTTGCACACCAAACAAATTAAAGAAGCACCACACTTTTGCGTCAATTTTTCTGCAAGACTCTCTATGTACTGATACAACCCACAAGACAATCTGACCAAATACAATGTGAAAAATGTGCAAAAATTCTGAAAATCAGATGGGGGGCAAATACATTTTCACGGCACAGTAACCTGTTTTATACAATGACTGATGACATGCTGTCTTTGCCTAGAACTCAGGTCAAGATCTATTCACAAGCTTTTGTAGTTGCGTCTAAACGATAAACTGCCACGCCTCATACTTTGTACCTTTTCACTTTACTTTGTATATCAAAAGAAACACCTGAGCGTTCAGATTTTTCCCGTTCTTTTATGAAATGACAGCATTCGTCAAGCTGAGCCATTATTCCAGGAGTGGGGAATCTTATCCAAAAAGGGCCGGTGTGTGGGTGCAGGGTTTTGATTTAGCCCAGATTCAACTAATTAACTAATCATGGTCTTTAATCAAGACCTTGACAAGTAGAACCATGTGTCTTAGTGCTGGGCTAAAACAAAAACCCGCACCCACATCGGCCATTTTCGGATAAGATTCCCCACCCCTGCATTATACGGTTGGCCATGGCAAAATATTAGCAAGACAGCATGCACATCTTAAGCTGGGGACACATTACACAATTTCTTTGCCCGATTTGGCAATGATTTGCGATCGGGCAGAGTCTGTGGTAGTCCAGAGAAATCCAGGCTAGTCCAGGCTAGTCTCGCTGTAATCGTTATGTGTGTGGGAGTGAAAGACTGTTGTCTGTCTCCTACGATCCCAGTCGGGAACGCCACTATTTTATCACGTTTGATTTTATCGGGGTTATTATGTGCGTAATCTTGTGGTTTGCGCTGGCCAAAGGCTGTAATTGCAACGGGAATTTTCAATAGCCAATGAAAAGTGAGTTTGCGACAGAGGAAAGAAGAGGTGGAAAAATACGGAAGTAAACATCAAATCCAACGTGCGGACGGCTGAGCCGAATAAACATGTTTTTTGGAATGCTAAAAATGAGGAGCGACTTGTGGATTTGTGGCAGAAACATGCGTGTGTCTGTCTTTACAATGTTAACTCTGCGAGTTACCACAGCAACACTGACAACGTTCCAAGACGTATGGGCTCCATGGTTGTTTTGGTTTCAAAATATCGGAAAAAATACATTCTCGCGAGCGCAGGTCTACCGCGAGAAATCCCGTTCATGCGAGAGAACTGCATCCGTCTGCGGCAATTCTCTATCGTTTAGATTTGTGCTCCTCAAAAGCAGCCGTCGTTATGTGTGTGTGACACAAGAGACTGAAAATCTGCATATAACAGTTGTTAAATGTGTGTTACTAATTTTTTTCATTGTCACTTACAATTGGAAAAGTCGTGTGATGTGGCCCACAACCAAAAATGACTGACTCATTAGACCTCAGATACCAACAGCAAACCCATGAAAAATCATTAATAACATAAATGTCATTTAATTACCTCATCACTTGCCTCCATGCACATTTACTCTACTAAATAGGACTCCAATTATTTTAGCTTGTGAAGCCTATCATGATGCACTTAAGCTTAATTTTCGTCTCTTAAATGTGCATTTGTCTACTGGATTTCTCATGTCAGTTTAATCTGTTACAGATCAACAGCATGCCTATTTTCAAATTCAGTACTGACACTGGAAATATAATTTGATAGTAAGCATTACAAGAAATTCATTGGATTTTAAAAATGATAAAATAATTTAATGATTTTGTCATGTTAAATTAAAATACTTTGAATCTCATACATTTATATGGTTTGTAAAGACACCTGACCATTTTTGTTTCGGTATCAGTAGATTATTATTTTGATAAGAAAGCATACTTAAAGAGAAGAAAAATATCTATTCACCACACTTTAAATATCAGAAATTTCATTTAAGGAACAACAGCTTAGATTACATCAAAATCATGGACATGTCACCCGCCTAAAGGTTGAACTACAGCCCCCGAAATATGTTGCTAACCCATTGGAATGCATTTCAAAGACATCAAAAATGTGTGTAAACCAATAATGTCAGAATAGGCAGCTACCTCAAGAAACTGAAAACAGAGTTTGCATTTCTTTGCTGGTGTATACAACCTTTGAGCATGGGGTCCAGCAGAAATCTATTTTCAAGAGCGACACATTTCTGAGGGAGCATCTTAATATAATAACAAACAACAGCACATACAGTAGGCGTGCACTATATAGCATGCAATGCAATTAGATGTAGTCTTGCTTTGCTCAAGTCTCACAAATTCCATGTGCTGTAAAACCAAGCCGGAAATGCTAAATTGCCTTCTGCTCTTCAAGCTGTCTCTGCCACAGCACTGGCATTCACATTTTTTTTGGGCTCCTTGCATGTGGGAGCAAACCACTGGCATCGTGCCAAGAGGGTAGGCCAGCCCTTCCTCATTCTGAAACCAGCTGGGAGGGTCAGCCTCCACCCATGTGTAATTACAAAAATACAAATCCAATGATCACTTGCAAATAACGCACTTCATCCAACATACTGGGCATATCTGTACTCACGCAATTTCAAATTGACGTATCTGCTTTGGAGACAAACTAAGCAACCGGCGCTATTCTGACTTATTAAAGATGACGAGTCAAAAGAAGCAATCATGGTTTCATATTTATTATATGCCATTGGTAATAATTGAACCATGTATTTTTTTTTTTGTTGCTATATGGTAGTTTGCATACCTTTTTAGATTGTGTTTGTCTTTTTGTTCAATGTTGATCCCATCAATGTATGTCATTACCTTACCTGATAACTAAAGCAGCCAGCCCTGTTAAGGGTGCTCAGATCAGAAACGTTTCCGCTGCATTGAACTCCAGTAAGAAAAGGAGTGGAAGTAATAAGCAACAATATTAAATGAAACAATGCTTCTTCAGTCTGGATGTTCGGTAAGTAATGCAACTTTAGCTCAGTACTTAGACCTCATTATATGGCTATTTCAGGGATGCTGGGGTTTATTACAGAGAAATAAATTAAGCATTTATTTCATTTTCTGCTTGAGCTTGCAGCGTAGTGATTTAGACACACACTGAGGACAGCTTCAAGGCCACACTTTATATTCCACTCCACGTAGTGTTAAACTAGCAGCCCCCTGAATCCAATGGTGCTGCGCCAACACATTCTGCCTGTTTGACAGTGGATGACCGAGTTTAAAAAAATAGATTAGTCTACAAAGTACACCAAAAATGGAAGGGGGGTTGGGGGTTCATTTTGTTATACTGAAGTTCGGCTCACTCAGTAAAACACTGCGCACCAGCTAACTTCACCATCTCTAGTCACCAGTTTATTCTGAAACTACGTCATATTTTTGTGCAATGACACGGAAGTATTGCATTTCTGTGGGAATTTCAGAACACCTGCAGTGTGATGGGAATACATAAGACTTCTGTTCTCCTCTCCTCTCCCTAAAAGGCCATAAAATTACCCTCACCGAAACAGCAAGGAACAATTCTTATTAAAAATTCTAGCTGTTATCTAGTAAGTTAGCATGTCAGCAAACTTATAAGTGAATAGCTATAAAAAAGACTATGACTGCAGAACTAAGCTGTCTGGCTGTGTGCAAGAAGGGAAATGGTCCATTCAGAGACTGCAGATAAAGTAGATTCAGCAACATCATTTTTAGAAAACATTTTTCATCAATCTTTGTGAAATATTTTATGCTTTTATTTTATATAAATTGACGTAACAGCATACAAAGGTAGACACAAACAGAAGACGTTTATTGGACCAAAACATATTCTCAATCTTTTGCTATATGACACCAGACATGAAAATCTAACTCATTTTGTTAACGGCTGTACGGTTTTAAAATGAAAATTCATTATTATAAATTAGGTGCAGTGTATGCCTTTGGTATTGTTGATTTAGAAAGAAAACGTAAACGAGAAACATTGATTCTGAGACTAATATGGTTAATTTAAGGAAGAAACAAGCAGTGACAGCAGAGCATGGTATTATTTAATGTGTCACTGGAACCTTTTGTGAATTGCAGGGACATATTTTGGCAACCTGCAATCTTGAAGGTGACAACAAAAATAGGATTGCCAGCCTTGATAGCGAAAAGAAGCAGGATAATTATAGTAGCAGAATGTTGCCTGAAGCCCTTCACACCAGTAGACACGCCAGAGGGGACTTGTGATCTCGTACTTCTGAAGGCGGTCAGCGCTGTTTCTAATCTATTCTCATTAAATCTGCTCTGGTTTATTGACTTAGCCCAGTGTGTTCTTAGAATATGCAAACACACACACAGCATGACTGACATTTTAGGCAAGAAATGTACTCTGGTGAAACTCTTGTTAAAATTAGGTCAGACAGTATTTATTTGAGGTATACGCAGGTGAAAAAGAAATTGAAACACCAATGTAAGGTCACTTAGTATGCACTATAACCTGTATGCACTATAACCTGTATGCACTGTAGCCTGCAATTACAAGAACAACATGACACCACTGGTATGATGTGAACATTTCTACAAGTGAAATGTTCCCAAAGTGATAGAAAAGCATTCCAAGTGTATCATACACAAGCTTACTGGCAACATCCCTTGATAATTATATGTAATTTAATCATGAATACACATTGTGCAGGACATGAGTTAAAGACATTTTACAATTATTTCAAAAGAAAGGACTGATTTATGTTTTTCTTTAACATTGGTAACATTAATAAAAATAGGACAGGAATGACCATCGACAATGGCTAGAAAGAAAAAAAAGAACATTCTAGCAACCCTCATGAATGAATGATAATTTTCAAGGGGAATCCAGGAAACTGGATGTATGTATTTCTTGGAAAAGTTTATACCATTTCAATTGTGTGACATATGGTTAACATCAGCGTTATGCTCGTCAAAATACTAGATGACTATTCGTACCTTGTGGGGAAGATACCCTTCTCTGCTGGAAAGGAATGCTTTAATATAGGGTGAAGATGCTGGTCAAAAGAAACTCACTATGAATGATGACATCAACCTTGCCTCCAAAGGGCGTGAGCGCTAGGGGCATGTCCGGGGGGGGGGGGGGGG
The DNA here is from genome assembly GCA_022702515.1 of Ilyophis sp. 1 JC-2022. Classification (NCBI taxonomy): domain Eukaryota; kingdom Metazoa; phylum Chordata; class Actinopteri; order Anguilliformes; family Synaphobranchidae; genus Ilyophis; species Ilyophis sp. 1 JC-2022. The sequence continues at coordinate 16,779,213 of CM040400.1, read as the reverse complement.
GGCTAGATAAAACCACACATTAACAATTTAAATCTTAATTTACCTCAAAACGTAGGCCTGGCTGTAAATAACGTTGGGCTAACCACTTATTTCTTCCTGTACCCCAAGTCGCATCACATACATCACAATGACTGACAGCCAGTCACTCACCAGAGACTGTCTGCACTCTGCAGTTGAACATTGAACAGTAACAGTGCCATTATGTGGGTCTCACGAGTCGCGAACGTTATTGTTCAGTAAGTAGAGTACTACGTCACGCTGGTTTCGGAAGTAAATTCTCCATTAATTTAGAGCGTAGACATTAACTAAAGGGTTAAAACTATGTTGAATTTTGGACAGATTAATGCACAAAATAAAATAAAAATGTAACTACAATGTATCTGTTGTTGTTTGGCATGATTCAGATTGTTTTATTTTCAATGTGTTACGAAATATTTAATGTTATGTTATTATTATGTTATGTTATATAGGCTAAGTTATGATATCTGTAATGTTATTTGGTCGTATTCTGGTTTATTAGGGTGCTTTCTAGTGGTATGTAGCTATACATTTTCTAGTGATTGTGTAATCTTCAGTTATGTTTATTCAACTTTCAAGTGTAGGTGTATTGTGTAACAATAGTTATGATGATTAGATTTTTTAAAGAAATGGACACCTTCCGGGGTAAAAACCCTGGGAATTAATAACAAAAACTCATGTTTTAAGTGTGAAGTTTGGCTTGGTCAAAAGCCACAAAAGACAGGAAATTCAAATGAGCACCATCAAGCCAAACTTCAGCTCTCTACACTATCAGGGATTTCCAGTACCCAGTACAGTATCTGACTAGCTATACAGTTCTGTAGCTATGTTGGTCTACTGTATTTCAAACAACATGTACTCATCACTGGGCAGATTGGTTCAAACCTTCTCTCAAAGAGCCTAATTCATACTCTTCCAAATAGTAAGTGGCCTACGACTGCTGCATTAGGCTAAAGAAGTCCAACTAGAGTAAATTTAGACATAGGCTATAGATCTATAATGCACATTTGTACAATTAAGGGCAGTATATATATTTCTGTACGTGATGCTGATTATTTTATTGAATAGCCTAATGCAATCAGAGCATACAATTATACATCTACTCATATAGCTTTAGAATACTTCTAAAAATTATTTTAAATGTAAACAATTTAGATCCACCTTTCAAGCTACCTACCAATATTATCACAGCTATAAATATTGGTATAAGAGGAATAGAGAAATGGCCTACAAAAAACTGCAGTAGGGAAATACAATGCCTTTTTGTACAGGTCACAATCATGGGTGGCAGCACATACTCTAAGAGTATGAATAAGGCTCTTTCAGAGAAGGTTTGAACCAGTCTGCTCAGTGATGAGTACATGTTGTTTGAAATACAGTAGACCAACATAGCGACAGAACTGTATCGCACTCCTGGCCCTTGTGCGAAGATTTATCAGATGTTATACAGCAGACCGTGTTCACACTGCTCTTAGAATTGTACGTTTCGGTAGAGTATACCATCACCCATAACTGTGAGATTGAGATTACGCAGGGGCATGGGGGTCAATCACGGGTGTGAGTGTGGGAAAGGGTTCTATTTATGTTTTTCTTGAAGAAGAGCCATGTGGGGATTCTAACTAAGAATTTAACAAGAGTTAGGCATTAAAACGTGATTAGAAGATTAAATAAAATGACCAGATGTCCAGATCCGTGTGGTTCTGGCTCAGGAGAGTGAACTTCTGGCAGATGGTACGGCGCAGTTTGGTTCCAAATCACCTGGCTAATAATTCAGGTGAAGAGCTTCCTTTGAATAAAGATTACCGTAGGACATTTATTTAATGGAAGCAAGAGAATGAAGGTAGTGCTGAAATCATTAAATTAAGACTTATGCATGCTCCTAGATGCCCCCATCACCAATGGGTCCCCCAGCCACATGCCAAACAAAATCTGAATTATTTCATACCAGGAAGATGCCATCAATTCACAAATCTTAAGGGCATCCTCAAGATAAAAAGGATTTATTAAGACATTCCTTTTTCGTTGACAAGCTCCCATCTTCCAAATAACCTTGTTTGTCTGGCTGTGTATTTGAAGAGTGTTTTCTGTTAAAAAATGTACTTTAACCTGAGTCTGCTTTCAACGTTTTTATAAAAAAAAAATTATAGAGATTGTGAATGTCTACTGGTGATTGTGATCACTTATGTATACAATTAAGATGCAAATTCCGCTTATACAAGCGTATTTATGGGGGCTGTGGGGTGTCAGTGGGTTCAGGGGGGCTCTTCATATGGAGCCCCCAGATTACTGGATGCCATAATTTAAAATGAAGGTAATGTTTAAGAGAGCCTGCTGACTGGAGCTGCTAACAATGTCATCAGACTCTGCATCTGCTAGCATCTGCTTTGAGGGAAGTCACAGTACGCCAGGGTACCAGCAAAACCCTGTTTACTCATTAAGTTGATTGAAGCAATCTGCACATCATTTTTTTTTTTTACAGCTGCATGCTTATCAACCATATTTCCTGACAGTGACAGGTCAATTGCCAGGGTATTAAATGTTCAGTTAATCACATGTCAGCTGGGGGAGAGGAGTGATCTGAGCAAGACTGGCGAGTGTGATGGGACTGCCTGCTTCCACGCTCAACACAGCGTTATCATTTCCTATTTTCTTTTTCCCCTCAGGCTGACAAATTGATGCGGAATTATCTTTGTGTGACATGACTAACCTCCTTAATCTTCCAACAGTGTAATTATGATGGATACATTGCCATCTCAATCGAATGTTGGAGTATAAAATAATCACCTGATGCAGGCAGGATAGTGCCCTGAATGTGCTCTGTCCTGAGCCATTTCCTCCCAAATTTTTACTAAAATTGGGGAGGAAACTGCAGCAACACGGCCAGTGTCCATTTCAGCTGTTGCTCCATGAACTGTGCCCATCTAATACTGCCATTTTGTAAACATTGAATATATTGAATTCAATTAATACATTTGAATAATCAAATGTCCATTTAAAGAGAATGTGTATAGGGTCCCGATTGCCCAGAGCACGGTTGGATTTTGGTTACACCCACAATGAAACTACCAGCCATTCATACACACTGCTAAATCACCGTAATACAGTATGTACAGTACCTTTGTGCCATTCAATATTATATCTGCTAGACAGTGAGCAGCAATCTTAGGTGATAAAAAAAATAGCATAACACTGTATGTGTTACAGACTTACACCACTTCAGTATATTCCCAGTCATTCTGGTCCTCCATCCTGGTTCCTTTAGAGAAAAAAGGTTAAAACCAGGCAGCTACAGTGTGTGAGACTCATTGCAGTTGGTGACGGACCGACAGCCTTGCTGTCGATAAAGAGATTGCCCAGAATCCTCGGAGGTTGTTGTGAGGCAGAGGAAAATAGAAAGAGAGAGAGAGACGGTCGCCTCTGGACCCAGTGACAGATCAGACGAAGATGAAATGATATCGCAGCGGACCCACACACGCATGGCGACCCCTCGCAGTTTTACTGCCATTTTATTTGCTCTGCCATCCCCACCATCTGAAACCTGTGACTGACCACACCATGTTTCACCGTGACAGCACCATTTGTCCTCATTGCTGGTTTCTATACATTTTAGATGGACCCAGCTGGGGAATTTTACATTTCACAGTGAAGTTCCATTTTTTGACCAATGAAATCGTGGGGAGGGTTATTTTCCTGGCATTTTGCCGTTTTGGCTGATTGTGCCCTATGTTAGTGTGAGATTGCCCTAAATTCACGTTTTAACACTTGTTGAGTGAATTTAGGGCACATTCAAATGCTAACATTTATTTAACTTTTTTTTCACCAAAAAAATTAAATTAATTTAAAAATACTTTACGGATCCAATTAGAGTTTAAATGATAAATGTGAAAGTATTTGCTTATAACATTATGAAGTTCAAAATGTCAGTGTTCAACACCAAGAGGCTCCCCACTAACATGAGCGCAGCTGCAACAAAGGAACATGGACAATTGGGGCCTGTGTCGTGGAGGCTGCAAAGTATTGTCAGACCAACTGCACTATTCATTGGCCCGTATAACTCAAAACCAATGGAATATGAACAGATTATATGTGTCACCTTTGTTATATTAAGGGACAGCTGACAAATTTTCCCCTTTCTGTCACCCTTCTAGAGGAAGAAAAGTTAATTGCTTGCTTCTTGGTCAAACGGGATCCATTTTAATTAACTTGCAAAACAGCAGTTAATTGTGTGACACGATGCAATGCTGTCTCCCGCCTAATTGCTTTCCATGTGGGTCGCCATATCAAATGCCCCCTGAGCAATCTAGAAAAATTCACATCGCATAGAGCATTCTGTAATGTCCTTCACTTCAAAAGAGAGACATGTATTAAACACCTGTATTAATTATTCAGTGCACCTCGGTACATTCATTACAGTATCATTTACATTGTTTAAAACCTGTAACGCGAACCATATGAGCCCACTGTTTCTATTGGCTCTTATTTTCAGATGTTTTACTGCCCTCCAAAAAAATTTATATAATAAATATAATAACAATAATGATAAATAAAATCACTTGTATATTTTCTGAAAAGTTTTCGGTACAAAAGAAGGGCCGCATACCTCTGACAGGTTTTGAAAAGCTCCACGAAACGCCATTTGCATTTTTGGCATTTAGCAGTGACTCTTATCCAGAGCGACGTTCAAAAATAATTTCACCTTCCAATGAGTTCCTCATAATGCCTCAATAAAATTCAGAATGACTTCTCTTCATAATGCAGTTTTAGTCTCTGCGCACACATCCTATTGCTACAAATGAAGACGAGGAAGTGAGTCATTTAAATACATAGTAAAGCAGCATTTTCAAAATAATTCATTTTTATAACATGGTTTGTGGTCATATTTACATTCCTTTAATCCTGTTTTCAAAATATCATAGCTGAGCTAAATACGTGCGCATTTAAATTCACAAATAATAAATATATGCATTATATTTTTAATAAAACAGCGAATGCATTTTGTACTTTTGGCATGTTCCTTTCCCCTTTTTCCACTCTGTCGCTTCTGAATGTAATAGCTAAAGATAAGTAGTTTTGCCCGTGAATATGAACTAAGAGCAAAAACACAACAACAGGCCTGTGCAAGTTCCACCTAAAGTTCTTTTCTCAAGAAAAAAAAAAAAATCTATTGATAAGTGAAATGGGGTGCATTTACCAGGCAGCTATCTTAATCCCCAAAACAGTTTTCAGCAGTTGGGGAAAACGAACAGGTTACCTGGTTTTAAGGGCCAGATCGTAATACTGGGAAGCATTGAGGGCAGGCTGTTTCTTATCAATGCTGTGATCCAGAGGTCTAAGCTGAAGGCTATATTTAACCGTTTACACAAGAGGAGAGGGCGAGAGGTCAGAGGTTATCTCTCTCTTGCAGACCAACGGAAGCTGAATGAAGGTCATGCATGGAGCAGCCGGAACTTAGCGAGAGATGTTGTTCCCAACAGATCAGGCAGGTTAGCTTGTGGAATGTACCCAATGGAAAAACCAGGATAGAAATGAACCATATTTGAAACCAGGGCAGAATACCTGTCCTTGACTTCAGGGGCAGGTGTTGGGGTGGTTGGGTGCAGGTTATGCAGGTTAAACTATTGCATCTGTCAGTATTCAGACAAGAGGATAGGTTCACAGAGTGTTCATTTATTTATTTATTTTCACTCTGAAATAGTGAGCATTAACTGGGTAGAGATTCAATCTATGAAGGTCCACTGGCAGCTTAAACCAGTTAATATTTGCCTCATCCAACTCTAACTGGCAGTAGATTGGTTAGATGAAAAATTTGCACTGACCACAGCAATATGTCTGACCAGGCCCCAACCTGGTCATTAGAGTTTGTTTGTCAGAGCACTGGTAATTAATTTAAGAAAAAGGGTTCACTAAGCCACCAATTTACAGAACTCCCCATGTCCAAGGATAAGAAAACCTAATCCGATTCAGCATCATATTCGGCAATGTGAAACGTCTATACATGCCATCAATTAGGCTTTCCTGAAAGGAAGGGTTGCAATGAAGATGGTTGAATATTTCTGAGGCCTTAAAAATAACTTTGAGAGCAATCTTCATGGGGGAAAAAAGGCAATCTGCATGGGGAAAAAAGGCTAAATCAGCATTGTTACACAGCGTGTCAGTATTTGACATTCAGTGTCATGTCTTGTATGTTTCGGTTATGTTCGATTTTGTTTGTGTGTTTTTGTTTTCATTTTCCATCTCCCATCCATGTGCTTGTGTTTTTATTCCCCCCATTGTGTCAGCCCCAGTCTCACTTCCTGATTACCAATGTGTTTCACCTGCCCCGCTGTTCACCTGTATCTCGTTTGCTCGTTAGTTCTGTGTATTTAAGTTCCACTCTGTCTTGTGTTCAGTGCAAGTTCGTCACAGTTGAATGACTTCTCTGGTTTGCGACAAGCCTTGGCTGACCCCTGCTTTTCTAGTTTTCTACAAGTTCTGTTTTCCCGACTTTTGGATTGTGTCTTTTGACTTTGTTTTCTGGATTGTGTTTTTGTACGTGTGCCGTGCCTGCCTGGTTTTGACCCTTGCCTGTTCCTGACTATGATTCTGCCTTTTCCTCATGGCTTTTGACACTAATAAACTTTGGTTTATTTGCTTCATGCTGTCTGCACCTAAATCCCTTCCGATCCCTGACACAGCATCTAATTATTCATGTTACAAAGGCTATCACTCACGTGGCTGAACATAAACCTGAAAAGCAATTAGCTTTTAGGTTAGATTTATCTGTGTGACAGAAAGACAAAACTATTAAGAACTAATTATTTCAAATCTGCAAATGAAATGAGTAATTGTTTCCTTCTCACTGGGGTTAAAAAAATTTATTACTGTGAACAGAAGATTCAACAATGGAACGTGTTGCTTCCTCTCTGTCGGAAACAACTGTACAACATCTGGAAACCCATTAATGGTGTCATGAAATATTTTCTGTTTGTTCTACTGCAGCTATGGCAAACAAAATAATATTTCTTGGAAAGAGCGTCAGTTCATGCACTTTTGATGTCCTTTGAGCTCGGATTCTTCAAAAAGAAATTATTTCAACCGAGGAAGCCAGGAATTCTGGCTTCTCTCAACCTCTTGATCATTGTCTGTGTTTTGTTCACCCATGTCTGAATCCGAACAGACATTTTCATCATACACTGCATTAATCAAAGGAATGGGTGCAGGGCTCTGAGAAATCACAAACCAGGCAGCCCAGAGGCATTTCCTGGCAAGTACAAGTAAACATTGGTGTGTTTGGCCAGTACACTTCCCAGGTTGTGGAAAAGAAGAATTTGTCATGCTGTGATTTTCCATTCTCCACCAATGGAACAACATGCTTCATCACTCAGCCATTTAATAAACAATGTCAATTGGCTGACATGCCACAATGACACAATTGGTTAAACCACCAATAATAGAGCTCTCAAGTGAGCTCAATCAGGAAAGGCGCTCACCAGAACATAACGCTGGGCTCTCCGGCTGTCAGCAGACTGCAGTCACATGACAAAGTTGGTATTTCCAAGTAGGTCTAATAGGGCTTCCTATGTTACCACTACAATAAGCTCCATGATTTAAATTGTCATAGAGTTGGGGAAGTACAAGCAATATTTAAAAGCAATTGAATATTTTTTATTGAATTGGTTTTAATACAATTAATTGAATTTGTAAAAAAAATTAAAAAAAATAAAGTACTTGTATTCTGCCTGTGTTCTTCTATAAAAACCCATGTTATTCCATGAGGAAGCAAAGTTCAGTGCTTCATGCTTCACAGTGGCATTCACCGCTGGTTATTATCTTGCACAAAACTATGGAAATTGCTTGCTGTATGCACTTTCTATCTTTTTCATGTGTTTTTCGTGCATTTTATTCCAGGCCTTGAATAATACATGTCATATTCAGATATGCCCGACTGTTTTTCACTGAATAACACTCTTCCCCTGCTTTATGGCACAGAGCCAGGTATGTAGACATGAATGCTTATATCACAATATTGGGCAATGTATGTTTATGCAAAAGAAGAATAAGGTCATCTAAGGTCCCATTGCTGTATTTGACAGTCATTTCTGAAGCTGCGAGCAAACCTGGAGCACACCAGTAAACAGCGCCGTCTGCTTATTTGTAAGTTTTAGTATCGGGGTAAATGCAAGCACATAAAACTCTGTGTTTGAAGAACCCCCTCCAGTGCAAATGTATTTTGACTTGCTACAAGTTGAAATTTCCACCACTCGCCGCCCCAACACTGTTGGGGAAGTGAGGATTAAGTAAAAAAATTTGTTTATTTTTTTATTCCAGCAGTTCCAAGAAAAATGCCCTTGTTAAAATGGCCAGCAGTCTGAATACTGAACACAAGCAGTATTGTGTGTTAAAATATATAAATGTATATAATACATTTAAATATATTTTAGGATTTAATTTAATAATTACATATAAAAATGGCAATCATCGATGAAATTGCCAAATTTGTTTAGTCGAACCATGTCATTTTGTCTGCAGCCTGCAGGAGCAACGAATGTCTCAGTTGAGCAAAATGATGCTGCCGGTGGCATCATCACTGCGCCAAGGAGTTAATTCAGTTTCAGCTAACCAGGGATGCAATTCAATTGCATGCATTTGCCGCCTCATTTAACAGAGCCAGTAACCTATATACTAAGGTAACATAACTTACATGTAATAACTTAAACTCGGTTCCACATTCCACACATTTGACAATATTATCAGTTATTTAGTGTAACTGCCTGTTATATTCTGTATATCTGTCTGTTTGTATTATTGTTTATTACCATCATTGCATTCCCCTCTGTTCGTGGGTTGTCTGAGTCGCATTCGTGTGTTTGTTACCCTGTCTCGTGTATGCACTGTTTAGGTAACTTCGGGATTTTCCGAGGGTTTCGTGTTATGCTACTTCCTGGTTTCCTTTACGTATAATTGTATTGATTACTAACTCGCGCTAACAATCACTCGGGTGCTTTATTAGTTAAAACGCACTTACTAAACCAATTAACATAAATGTATACTAACAACTGTCTGTCATAGTTAGATACTAACAGATTAACCAGTTTTTCCGCGATCTCTGTAAATTCGCGCCAGCTGTTTGTATGTAGACTTCACCTCTCGTGATTACTGAGCACACTCCGCTCCTCTTCGAGCCCGTTGTTTGTTATAGCAACGTCACCCCATGGTTCATGAATAGATCGTTTTGTTTTTTTTGTCTGTTGACCTTATTTTGAACTGCTTTTCTATGGCATCAACAACAGTTGAGATTAACATAATATTAGGAAGCCAGGTCGCGTTTTACCGAGGTTATGAATATTCTTGAACACTTGTAACACTTGTTCTACATGAGTCCTTTGTCCTTTTATTTTTAAAGAGGATGAATAATTTATGCTAATTCATTCAATTCTCCTGAAATGTGATTGTATGAAACTGACACTTTTCTGTGGCCAACGACGTTCCCAGTGCAAGGGAAATTAGTTGTGATTCAGGTCGCCTTGTCTAAGCAGCTGTCATGTATTCATTAAATGGCTGCACCTGTCATAACACAGTTAAGACATAGAACAGCTTTGGCAGAGGATGGGTATGACTATACCTTACTGTCAATGCTATAACGCCATGCTACAGACCACAGTTTTATGGAAATTATTTAAAAACTTTGATTTTGATTTTGAATTTGATTTATTTTGTAACAGGAGTATGGGCATTTCCTGTAGTGACAGTTGACATTGGGATAGCATTTGGATGCTACCCCTGAAGTAAGAGAATTTTCACTCCTCAAAGCTTATCTTTTGTCACAAGTTAGCTGGCTCATCATTAGCAATGAAATAAGCACTTTCACTTTTTTTTAAAGCAATGAATTAAGAGCGAGAACAAGCAGCACTTCAGTGCCAGCACACAGATTTCTGCTACACATCAGCAAATGTGTTCTGCATAGTATAATTATGCAAACTCTTCCCTGGCATTATGGGTCCAAGAGAAAGGTTCAAAAAGCATACTCCTCCATGGCAAAGATGTTATAGCAACTTAATGTTAACATGGCAGGCTGTTATTCATCTGCAACATCAAATATATATTGCATGCCCAAATTGGGTGGTCACAGGCATCACAGAGAACAGCTTAACCTTGAAGTGCCACAAATTCTGTCCATACAAACTGTATACATAAGTGGTGTGATTTTGTACAATATACGTCTAAGGCTTTAAGTGATTTATAAACATTGCTCATGAAACTTGTTCCAGCTTTGATTTGCCTCAGACAAACAGTCCATCATAACTTTCATTGTTCCTGAGCCCCCACATGCACAATAACGCCCAAAATATATAGATCAACCTGCCTAAAGTACAGTCATCTTACCTGATAGGGTATATTTAAAATGCAAGTGACCTTTAAATTCCAATTTTGTTGAAGCTTAATACTGAGTGGGCAACAATAACTTTTCAGTGACTTGACAGGACATTAGCGGTTTTAAATGTCATCCAATTCTGCTGGACGGGGCAATGCAATTTGGAAAGGATAACTCATTCCTGCAGCTGAAGGATTACATGTTTGTGTGTTGGTTATCATCATGGCATCACTATTGGGCCTAAGTAGTGCACTGCTGGTAATAATTAGAGTGGCCTGTGTGCATTGCAATCACAGATGCCCAACGCAATTAGTTCTTGACCATATATCTGTTTCATGTGAATCATACGGCGATCTAATTGTCATACGAAGTTTGCGAAGCAACTAATTGTCGAGAATTAAAAAAAATGTATCCTGCTATGACTATTTACCTGCTACTAGCCTATTTAACCAGAAATGTCAATTGAAAACTCCATTCTCACTTGCGATGAGGCCAGGGGCCACATGTATAAACAGTGCTGAGCAGAAAAATGCTCTCAGAAAGCCACGTAAGTGGACACCGGGGAAACCCTTACTTTTTGCAATAAGTATCATGGGATCTTTAATGACCACAGTTATTCGGGACCTTGGTTTATCGTCTCATCCAAAAAATAGCATCTCCTACAGCACAGTGTCCCCATCACTGCACTCGGGGTTTATTTTACAAGAGGGAATATTGCCTTCTACTGGCCCACTAACACCACTTCCAGCAGCAACTTAGTGTTCCCAGGAGGTCTCCCATCCAAGTACTAACCAAGCCCACCTGCTAAGCTTCAGCCATTCAGCAGGAGCAGATTGCATGGTGTTATGGCTGCTGACAAAGTAAACAAGGCAAAATGCATTTAACAAATGATAAATGCGTGTAGTAAAAGCCTTATGAATCTGAAATGTAGCAATTACACTGTTCCTATGCATGAACAGAGCATAGCACAAATTCAGTCTTGGCAATCAATCTGCACATTGCAGAAGATTGAATGCTATTGATCAGGCAAAGTTGGTTTCACAATGTTTCACACATAAATGGGCAGAAAAAACACTTGAAGAGGCTGGAGTAATTTCCCATCATCGAGTTCCTGCAGGACAGCACATTTGCTGGTCTCTTGATTTTTGTTTGATCACATTTCATATAAAGCGAAGACTCGTTCAAAATGTCCTAAAAAGGTACATAAAACATTTATAAAACACTGTAGCTGCATTGTTTTTTGACAGCTGACATTGGTGTTCGGTCATTACTATATAAAAATGAACCTTTGCTCTACCAGCTGTGAACAGAGTAGCAGTTAATTCCCATTGGATGGGAATAGAGGATGAGGACGTGTGATTAAAAGTATGTAAATGTCAATTTGAGTCATTCATAGTGTTATGAAAGGAGCTACTTCACTGCTGTCCAACCTAATAAAACTAAAAAGGTTTGTGTGTCTAATGTAGGCATGTAGGTAGAAACAGAACAGGAAAAGAAGCTGGCTGGAGATAGAGTGGTCGGTGCAGTTCTCACCACTGTGGTTGAGGGCCAGCTCAAGCATGTGCTCGGCTTCTCTTGAGGGAGGAGTCTTCAGAGGTTCAGAAGTTGTTTTTCTTCGAATCATCAAAACAACACAAAACAAACACACTTGGCCAGTCAACACCAGGCCAACATGAACTCTTCAAAGCAGTCAACCCGAAACAATGTTAACTAACCAGCAGCTTTGAGACCTGGAGCAACCAGAGTGCCCAATGTGCTCCAAACTGGGTCTCTGCCCGCCCCACGCCCCCTAAAAAAATATATTTAAAAAAAATATATTTAAAAAAAATATCTCAGTCACCTGGCTGCCCACAAAATGGCCTTTTGACATTTTTTTTTTACCAGCTAGGTGAGCCAGCAATAGGGAAAGATAGGATAGAAAGTAAAGATAGAAATGTGTGCCTATGAATATGCACGTCCCTCCTATACACAGGTTCAATCCACAACTTATACTTAAAATCTGAGACATAGCTAGCAATAAAGTGCACATGTATGCCTTTAACAGAAACATGACCTGGCAGTGGATCATGCAACGTGTTTTGGCCATAGCTGCACAGATATGCGACAGTGTAACATATTGACAGAGGCTCAGCACAAGCACAGTTCTCAGGAGCTTCTAAGGTGTTGTGGTTTTTGTAGTTTTTTTTGTTGTTGTAGTTTTGTGTAGTTTGTAGTTAAGGTTTGACAATTTTAGTTAAGTTTAGTTTAGTTTAGTTTGAAAAAGGTAAAGACAACTCTCTCTTTCAAGTTTAACAGTGTCTTAGAAGACTAAGTATTTGTCTGCATTTTCTTAATGTGAGTTTTTAAAGCCATGGATGGAACACCTTGAACTTAACTAAGCAGGAAAATGAAAACATAAAAATCAACTGCCTGCTTGAGCAGAGGGTAGAAACCAACCAGCATGTATTTATTCACACCAATACAAAGCACCAACCCTTCAACCCAGACTGAAATCTATTCAGTTACCACACACATTATTACAGACACTTTTTTTTTGTAAGAGATGTTATGAAAATAATGGAAAATGTTATGAAACCAATAAAAAATATCCTTGGACCTACACACAAAAGTAAGTCTATTATCTGTTGCAAAGCTGATGATGCATTATCATGAAATTTTTTTTTAAATTTTAAACATGCAAAAACGATCACATTATTAAGTCATGATTTCATACATGGAAATGGAATCTCTGACCCAAAGAGGTTGTCTCACACAATTTGCAGGATGTCATTTGTATGGTACATGCTGAATGTGATGCCTGCTGAATGTGATACTTTGAATGCAACAAACAGCAATTTTCTCCTTTTCACTAAAATTATATATTCTTTTTCCTCTCTATTTATCTGTCCCCAAAAGTAAGTCATTCTAATCGTGATACTTCTTTCGCCCTTTTAATAAGATGTAATCAAAGTCTATAAAGCCATTTATGTTTGTAATTTCTTTTTGGTAGCAACCAATTTCAGAGAATGGAATGGCACTCTAATTATAATATACAATATATATAATTTCTCTCTCTCTCTCTCTCTTCTGTTTAGTGAATGTCATGCTGAACTCCTCAAGAACCTAGTTTAACACAAAACATTGAAAGAAATGCACTCACTCACTCACTCACTCACTCACTCACCAAATTTTCATCTTTTAAGAAACTTCAAGGAAGTGCCAGCCAGGAGTAACATGAGTATCCAAGTGAAATTAATTCCTTTGTCATTATGAAGGATTTTTTTTAAATTCTCATCCGGTTATATCAAGCAATGGAAACACCCGGCAGATTGGATGTAGTAATGGGAAAAAATCAATCCTCATTTTGATTTTCAAGGTCACTGCCAGAGTTAGTTCTTCCAGTAATTTAGACAATGCAAATTACTGTGATGTCCTTATGACTGAACAGAAGTTGCTCTGTCTACAGATGGCAGCTGACTAGTACTTAACAAATAGGATAAGACTCAACGGTGCACCCCGGCAGGATGATACAGTATTGCTGTGAAGAAATTGATTGACCTGCTTCATCTCTGATGGACAGCTGTCAAAAAAATGGATTGCACTCGCTGTCAAGCAGGGAAATCCATCACCATTAGCAAGATATGTATATGTGCAGTGCTGTATGTGGCTCGTAAACCTTGCCACTATCTGTCGTCAGGGTTTCAGCAAGTATATAAATCAGTAAGAACTCCCTGCGCCTGTATGGTATGATATTTTTATATACTACTGCCAATATTGTTATAGCTGCTGGTATTTTCTTTTTCTTTTTTTTTTGTATTTCTCTGTATTTTTGTTATTTTGATAACCCAAACTGTAGGCCAATATGTCTTACCTCTGTGGATCAGGGTTGCCTACCCCTGACGTAGAGTAGCCTGTGTATTCTTGAAGGTCATTTCTGCAAGTTCACAAAGTATGTTTACCGATCAGCATGGGGGAAATAGTTCATAAAAATAGGTCCAGTCGAAAAAAATAAAATGGAATTACCCTTAAATCAACACTAACATTATGTCTATTATGACTCTAATAGGGAAATATATGTACTCTATTAGAGTTGAAAGTAATATGTCAGAGATCATTTTACATTGATCATGTTTTTGTGTACATTTAAGATGCAATTTATTTTCTGTTTAAATAATTGAAATAACATTTAAACAATGTTTAAATCAGGGGTCTGAGTCACTGCATCCACTCGTTTTTGTTGTAACGTTTTTGTTGTATGCTGGTGAAAATGTAACACTGCTGGTGTACATGTAACACCCTATTGTGTTTATATGAGACCACGGTGTAGGGTGTTAAATGTACACCACCATTTTTTCTGTTTCAGAACAAAAGCCAGCAGACCCCTTGGCTCTCTATGTCCAAGGCCCCAGAACTGTGATAAAAAAACGGATAAACCTGTCTTCAAAGACAAAGACTTCACCTTGAATGCATATGATCAACCCACGTATCTTTGGCAAGCCCAGAATAGCATCTAGGCCTTCAACTGACCCCATTATTGCCCTTCTCACTGCATACCGCACTGGGAGCGAATGTGGAGTAAAACATTCGACTGGCACCATTGTCGCTTCTCAAATGTACTCACATTAATAAAGACGATGCACACAGAAAACACTTAAGATATGGCAGTCGTGACATTTGTCACCAGAGTATGTTTTTTTTCCCTCTCCCCCAAAGAACCATGTGACTAATGGATGATACATATTTATACATTTCACACTGGTGGTGTTTCCATATATCAGTGCGTCCCCATTACTTGTCTGAAATTGTGCAATGGAATTTGCTTGACCTCCGTACCCCCACCTCCCCCCTCATTTAAAGGCCGAGGCAAAAAGTCCTCATCTGCAGGTTCAGGACCCCCCTCCCAGAACAGAATCTCAAGTCTTCAACTGTATAACTCAGACTCAAATGTCAGCGATTCATTTTGACTTATAAAGGGTGCAGGGAGTTAAATGTCAAGTGAACTAATTGCCTTCAGAATTTCTCAAGAACTAAATCTTGGTCATGCAGAGAGGGGAAAAAAAAAACATTTAAGCCTATGTGAGTGAAGTGTTAGAATACGTTTTAAAAGCTCTTATACATTTTGAAAGTTGATTCATTTGTTCTATAGATATTTAAATTTGAATCGTCTTCCTTTATCTCAGAACGAACTCTCTTGGTATTACAGTAACAGTGGCCACATGATTCATCGGGGAGAGGATGTTTCAAACACATAATTTTTTTCCCCATTTGCATAAAAATCCTGTTGAAATGCACCATATATACTGTATATATCCAGCAAATAAGAGCATGCACACATTTTCAAAACTAACATACAAGCTGAGAAATTGAGAGAAAGCCAGACTAATTGCGATGCTCAAGTAGCAATTCAGAAATAACTCATATAAAGTGTTCTGATAGTGACTCATGCAACAGATAATAATAATTAGGCAGTAATAATGGTGTAGTTCATCCAAAGACAATTAAGCATTTTTTTGACCAAATATTTATTTTCAAGCTTGTAAGAACATATCTACATCTGCAGTAGTGTTTGCTTGTGCATTTGTTAATTTGTCATGTGCATTGAAATATAAAAAAGCCTTTGTGGTCTTTTTACAACAGTAACACAAACGCACACTTTACAACCGCACTCTCTAAACTTGGGTAGTCGGTGTTAACAATCTACTATTCTCTCGTATAAGTATTACAATATAATTATTAGTAACAATAAGTAGTAAATCAAACAAAACAAAAAAACTGTCTTGTTGAAACTATCTTGTTGGGTATTTTGCAACAAACTAGGCTTGCAAGTGTGTGTGTGTGTGTGTGTGTGTGTGTGTGCATGCGCATGCTTGTGTATCTGCTTGTACTTTTGTGAGTTCAATAGGAATTAGTCAAACATAGAGCTAAAAATCTCGCCTTTTTACCAAAAAATATTTTAAGTTGAAGGTGTCCAGCATTGTTAAATTAAATTAATTTACCTGGCTCCAAAGTGGAGAATGGCCTCAGCTGGAAACAGAACCAACAACCTTTTGTTAGGAGTCAGTTTAATAACCTCTGCCATGCAGTCACGCAGCATTAAACCTCAACTGAGTCCACTTAACTATTACTATTAGTTTCTGCTTCATATTTTAACGACACCCATACCACAATATCAGAAAATGAGAAGCAGCATGTTATATACTGTATGAATGATTAATCAAGACCCACAGATAATAAATAAATAAAGATTCCACTTCACTTTTATAATTGGCATCACATTATGTTGTTTTACTTTTTGTGTTAATGTCCGCTCTTCGGTACATGATTGTGGTCATTTTTTGCATTCATCTTTTTAATCTTTTATTCTTTTAATTTTACTAATGGTCCCAGTATTATTAAGAAGGCTACAATAAAAGAAAAACATCCTTGTATGTGCAGCTACGTTATGGCCTTGTGCTTCGTGTGCCTGACATCGATGCAGGAGTTCCCAGGTTCATGTTACTTTTTTTACTGCAGCTAGGCAAGTCATCTTCCCACATTAGCAGCTATTTCTACAGTGTAGCCTACTTTAAAATACCATCATGTCTTTCTTTCAGCGAGAATGTGTTTGCATCTAGCCTATCGTGCATGCATGTCTCCATATTGGTTCATTCATTTACATTAAATACATAGTTCATGTACAAACTTTTTTAATGTAATTGTGGGCTATCGGTAATAGGCAAAATGTTCTCATTCTCTTCAGTAGGAGTCTGCATGTATTCTGTATGCATGTCTCTCTCGATGTAATTATCTTCATGCATTATCATCATTAGTTAGCTACCAACAATAAGCGATATATCACAAAACACTGTCTGTAAATCCTTAATTCCAACTTGCAAAAACTAGGCCTGCCTTTTAAAGTATTCATATCAAAATGTGGCCAAGTTACAACTAACAATATTGCCTATCATAGCTCACACTAAAAAAACTAGCTCTATTCCAAAGTAATGCTATCCAAACTTTCCTAAATTGCTTAATGCAACTCGGCCCTGTGTTTTTTCAACTTACCATCTCAAGAGAATGTGGTAAATAAAACTGTATGTGCCACATCAAACTGTGAAAGGAGAATAATTTATAGTGGTAATTAAGACAGTGCTTTGATTCTCAAAGATTATCTACAGAAGTAAAACACCTAAATTAAGACTTTATAGGCTATGCGTGAGTAACTTGGAATGTTTTACATTAAAAACATGTTTTTGTTGAGATACCATTATCTCTAAAGGGAGTATTTTCCTTTCTTTCTATTTTCATATGAAATATAGTATACCTTCGTTGCGAGTGGTTGAGGTTATTGTTAATTACCTTGTTTACAGTTACTCAATTGCTTAGACATAATTCCTGAGAACAACTCACCATTTTCTCAAATCTTCACACACAATTTTAAAAACTCACACCCAACGGTACAAACATCTAACTTCTGAGTCCCAATTTAGACTTTGCCCTCAGACAACACACACACACACACACACACACACAAGCTGTCAAAAACACAGACTACATAACTGTTTCTTACACACTGGAGGGATTAATTCAAAACACTGCTACCAAAATGTTTAGAATAGGTTTTATTTGGAACTTTGTAAAATCACAGCACCGACTATCCACATAACCCTTTCAGGAACAACCTGGCGAGAGAGATTCAAAACAATGCTGTAATAAATACCTCTTACATTAGTGAATAAGGGAATACTACTGTATATGCTTGGTCAAAAACCTGACCTTTGAAATGTTACACTGACAAAACATGTAAAGAAGAGTCCATGCACAGTAAAATACCCAATTTACAAAAGTTTTACAGTATTTCCAATTGCCAGCCATGGCATCCAGCTCTCTACAGATTCTCCACAGAAGTAAAAAAACACACATTTTACTACAAATACAGTACTGTAGTGTACTACTGGAATACATACTGTAGTACTGTAGTGTACTACTGTACTGGAATGAAAGATTGTGTACTGCAGTTACAGTAACACATTACAGTAATATACAGTACTGTATTCATATGCTGGAGAGATGGGCCATACTCTACATACTGTAAAAATGCTGTACAGTATAGCAATTACCTGAACATATTGAAATCGTTGCTCCTTAACTCTGTTTGAATTCCTTTCAAAAGGCACACGGTACAGCTGCTTTGTTTTTATGTGGTTCCTCTGAATGATCCGGTCAATGGTGGAAATGCTGATGCTGTCAATTCCTTGGAAGACTACCTGGCAGAGGCATCATGCAAGCCAAAATTCTGGGGGGGGGCACAATTACAGCGGGGGGCATGGGGGTCCTTCCCCAGAAGGCAAATATAAAATAATGACGCAATTTTCTGCAATTTGACATATTCAAAGACTTTGGGGAGATTATTTTAAAACTTCACTGAATCAGTTTTTGTTGCTCAGTAATCTCCCACTTTATATTAGGGTACATACTGTATATTTATTTAGAGATTTGTATGTCAATTATTTGTGCTGTTATGGTTATTGAAAATGACACACTTCTACACTGCTGCCACTTTTCTTGAAAGAGCTAAATCTGGTCTGCTTCACCCAAAAATGTTAAGGGGCATAAATTCACATAAATACTATATCCACAATGCAAATTAATTTAGAGAACATAGATAAGCCACGGATTAAATTAACCTGTCAACATGGTAATAGCTATATTTTCAAACACAATGCATAGAAGGCAGCATGAGTACAGATGAGACTGTGCTGACATCACATAGCATTATGCTACTACTGTTGAAATATTTCTCTCATTCACTCAGAATTGGCGTTTACGAATCACTTTGGCCAGCATGTTAACCTACCCTGCTAACAATAGCTCACTGTTAGTTGACCAGCAACTACCTAGCTAGCAGACAGCAAAACTTTACAGGTGAGTCCTGAAATCTTGCTTAAAAAATTAAGTGTATAATTCATGGGAATTGTTTTTTTATTACTGCAAGAAGGGAATATGAAAAATGAGCTACGACTACATGTGCTATCCAGCTAGCAAGTGCATAGAGCAGTGTCTCTGACTATGTCTCTTAAATTAACTAGTTTTTTACTCATTTGAAGAATGTTTGTCAACCTAGCTAATCATACATGTTTTATGACATTAGATAGCTAAATGTTAATCGCGATTAGTTTACAACTAATGATAGATCATTTTTAGAATAATCTTTCTTTAAAAGTCACCAAAATCCACTATTTAAAAGGCGTTTTTTTTTAATCGCTCGAGCATTTCACCTCCCCCCACCTCCTTAATTGCTATATCATACTGTGTGCTGAAATTACGCCACTGTACTAGCCATAACAAACTAGCTATCTTGCAAAGCAAACAATGCCTATATTTTTCAAATGCAATTCAGTGGGTATAACTAATTGCATTTCACAAGCGCAACAGAGTGCTGTGTGTGTGCGTGCGTACTGCATACCTGCTGTAGCGATTGCGAACCGATTTTATCCTGTGTGACTTTTTGAGGTATGATCTATGACATAATTAGAAGAATACGTTTGACTCATAATATAAAATTATCATAAATATATATTATAAAAAATAATAGTGATAAAATAAAAATATAAAAAATTCAGATATCAAAAATCTGGTGGGGCATGTGCCACGTCTGCATGACGCGTCTGCTACCTGGTCTTCGACTATTTGGGTTTGAATTTTCCTCAAACGGATGGCATTATTGGCAATCACCATATTCACTAGGGCCGTCACCTGCTCAGCTGTGAGAAGTCTGATGAGATGTATCACAGTAACAACAGGGCAAATTACCCGTTTTCCCTTCTGAAAGTACAGACAATGGATGCAACCGTGTAACGGCTTAGATTGGGTTGCACTAGCTGTCCAGCTTCTCTCATTCCTCCCATGTATGAGCAAATGATGAATTAGGGTGGCACGGATTTCATCTGAGATTACTTGTTGTTTTTGTCGTCCTCGTCCTCTTCCTTTCCCTTTTCCTCTTTATTTTCCTCTTCCTCTTCCTTTCCCTTTTCCTCTTTATTTTCCTCTTCCTCTTCCTTTTCCTCTTCCTTTCCCTTTTCCTCTTTATTTTCCTCTTCCTCTTCCTTTTCCTCTTCCTTTCCCTTTTCCTCTTTATTTTTCTCTTCCTCTTCCTTTTCCTTTTCCTCTTTATTTTCCTCTTCCTCTTCCTTTTCCTTTCCCTTTTCCTCTTTATTTTCCTCTTCCTCTTCCTTTTCCTCTTCCTTTCCCTTTTCCTCTTTATTTTCCTCTTCCTCTTCCTTTCCCTTTTCCTCTTTATTTTCCTCTTCCTCTTCCTTTTCCTCTTCCTTTCCCTTTTCCTCTTTATTTTCCTCTTCCTCTTCCTTTCCCTTTTCCTCTTTATTTTCCTCTTCCTCTTCCTTTTCCTCTTCCTTTCCCTTTTCCTCTTTATTTTCCTCTTCCTCTTCCTTTCCCTTTTCCTCTTTATTTTCCTCTTCCTCTTCCTTTTCCTCTTCCTTTCTGTTGTCTAGCAACTTGGCATTGTTAGGATCCATTGTTCCAAACCACATGGACATGCCTCTAGGCCCTATTTATTGACCCTGCAATTCCGATTGGTGTGTTAACAATTTTGTGGCTTAGTGTTTGCACCTGGAGAAAGGTGTGGTCTTTGAGTTTAGGTTGTGATGACTTGAGTTAATTATATTGAGAGCATGTGTTTGCTGAATGAACATATAGTGCAATGAATGATTTATTTGGCCACTTTTGTGTAAGGTTTTTCTGGCGCGTTCTAATTGCAGTCACATTGATGCACGTGTCCCACACAGCTCAGGTTTTTACCAGGATATAGACTGCTAGCTACATTCTAACCGGTTAAAAAAACTTTTACTTTTAAATAAGGTTTACCCGGTTTTCCCCCTGAACGCGAGACGGCATTGCACTGACTTTTCAACAAAACCGTGCAGTGGGGTGTGCAATATATGGGACCGATAACATTGGACAGGTTGGCAATTTTATAAAAACCCAGCTTTACCTCCACCTGGCTTTGCATCTTGTAGGGGAACTGGATGTATGCTAACATTAGCTGGATTAAGCTGTTGACCACAATTGCAACCCTGGCTACAGACATGTAAGCCACTTTAAAGCAAATTTTGTTAATTGGCTAAATGTGTGTTTTCATTAGCATAGCCTATGTTAGGTCATGTAGAATTTCAATTTTCAGCAATTTAGAAAAAAATAGTAGGCTACTGGGAGTGTTCATTAGCCTACGTTATGGGTCTAATTTAACAGCTAAATTAGTCTAATTAGTTAAACTAGCTTCGTAGCCTACAATTGATTAATAGGCGTAATCTAAAGTGTTTGCTTTTTATAATCATAATTTATTACGTTTGCAATGTGTATTTCAAAGGCTACATTTAGTCTTGTGAATTTAACAGAAAATAAAAATTAATTAATGCTAATTGTCACTCAGAAGCTACATTTACCGGCATTCTGAATTTATGAACGAGGTACGTCTGCTCCGGAGCAGGTGTAAATTTTGTTCGGAGGCACTAACAAATCTCATACAAAAATGTTGAGGAATACCAAAATAGGGGCAAAATTGCAAATACAAACAATTTACGTACAAATTTGTTCTGCTTACATTTCATGAATGAGGCCCAGTGTGCAAATTATTTAGTATAACTCTGATCAAACTGTCAAACTAGACATTGCCGATCAAATATGAATCAAGATTCAGCAACAGCATGGCCTATTGCTCACCACAAATATTTTCAGAAACGTATTTTAGTGGACTATTTGGGTGGAATACGAGAGTTTATGAACAGGACGCCACGTTGTTCCGGTTTAAAAACGTGGAGCCGAAAATAAAGAAACATAGTGGGCCTAACCAATCAGGTGCCGGCTGTTTCCGTTGTGGGCGACGAGCTTCAAACCATCACTCTGCTGCCAGATATGCAGTAGATATGGATGGATCACTTTAAGGGTTGTTTCTCCTGATAAAACGATTACTTTATTCTATATATAAATGCAGGGGTGCCAATAATTGTGGCACACATATATATATTATCTTGGAACAACGGTGATCCTGAAGTTTGCCATAGCCTATATTGCAATGCTCTGAAATAAAAGCCATTTCTGGAACCAGGAAATAAAACTACACTTCAAAATCCGTAACATTCCATGTATGATTTATTTATTATGTTTGAAGAATTACAACACAGACATTAAGAATTATTTATGAATAAGGTCAATCAAGAGTGTGGTTCTTAGGGGGTTTCAGTCTCAATCTGTCTTTTTTCTGAAGGACATAGTCTTTCTTTGACAGGAACAAAAGCAGATTTTTCAGTGATGAAAGTACTACAAATTCCCACATTGATTTATTCACATTCTCTTCTGGTTTTTAGAATGGAAAGCTAGCCTCATCTTCACCAGCATGAATACAAATTGCATCATTAGCTGGTCTCAGATGAACACTGTACCCTGAGCTGTTCAATGACACCGAATGATCAGCCCCTCATGTGTTCCTGTAGGAGTCTCAAAAATCTGTACAGCCTACTTGGTCTGAATTTAAAATACATACATTTCCCAAGGACAGATGCTTAAGACAACAATGAAGTCTACAATGAGGTCTCTCTCTCTCTCTCTCTCTCTCTCTCTCTCTTTCTCTCTCTCTCACTCTCTCTCTCTCTCTCTCTCTTCTTTGCCTTCACTTTCTCAAAAAGATTGAATTACTGCCAATGAATTTGGCCATGTTCAAAATAGGACACACAGAGAACACTAGGCTTTAAATCCAAGACTTTTCTGGCTCATTTAAAACGTATCAGACCTGATGCAGGACATTCAATTGTTTTGTTCAAGGCAAACAAAATATTATGAACAAATAATTAGCGTACATGTCAGTGTATTAGTGTAATCTAAGCAGATTTGTTGTCGGATTTTGTCATTTTTCAGCAGCCATAGATCAGTTATATTAATTCTGATGTAGACTGCTCTGTCCCATAGACATTGGAAGAGAACAGAATTTAAATTTTTTGTCTGACATGGCTGCATAGAAATGGCCGGACCAAGAAGGTCCGGGGCCCTGGGCACACGCACCCCTGGTTTCAGCCTGGGCTGCTCACAGCTGGCTAGAAATTGTTTAAAAGTAAGTTTTAGTTAATGTCTATGGTCTAAATTAATGGGGAAGTCACTTTCAAAACCACTTTTAGTCCTTCAAGCTAGCTAGCTAACGTTAGAAAAAAGTGTTTAAAAACAGAGCTGTGTGCTACTGCTGGCTAACGTTATATGACAACGTTTGGAGACAACACTATGCGTCTGGAGGGAATTATGGGACATAGTTTTTAAACAGTGCCAGCGCTGGTATATTCACAAAACAAATACTAAAACATAAAATATACTCAAAGCTGGTCCAGAAAAACGACATATTTTGCAAACGGGCGTTATATTGAACAATCCAGGAAATTGATGGTAAGACTTAATCACTAGAATTAGTTTAAAAGTAAGTTTTAGTTAATGTCTATGGTCTAAATTAATGGGAAAGTTACTTCCGAAACCAGTGTGACGTAGTCACTTGAGTACTTTATAGAGCTCTGTAATCCCGCCCACTTTGATGATGAACGTCTTGTGCCACTTATATGGGATCAATGGGATTTTTAAAATATTTTTAAATTATGACTAAAATGACTACAGCATCCGGTCCCATCAATCAGAAGGCTGGAATTATGTATCATTCAAATGTTAACCCGACCATTCACCGTCTAGAATCAGTTGTCAATGGGATTTTAAATGCGTTGCTCAGATCTAATTGGGATTTTTTGACCATTTGTCGACCATTTTAGACAATTAGTTGCGAACATTATTAACATTATTGACTTTTTAAACAACAAACTTGTTAGTTTGTGATCCACTCGCCGTTCAACGTTATCAGATGATAACTACTAGGCTAGGTAGCTAAAACATGACATTTCTCAATAAACTTTTTTGTTTGTCACGATTTGATGTAAAAACGATGACGAAACTTCCAGAATCCCGCAGAGAACAGTGTAACAGATTGTGAATGTGAAATGAATGATGGAGAGCTAGGCTACGTGATCGCCTGTACTGAAGTCATAGGCTACAATGCAAAGTTTACTCAGTATTGACAAAGTGGTTGCTAAGACTGTGTATAGTATTTGTCGTTGGTGCTGGATCCTCTTCTTCCGAGTTGGGTCATTTAAATGACCACAAGCCTACATGTTGATTCTAACAGCGATAAAGCAGGGCTATGCTGTCATGTTTGATGTTTAAAGTTTCAGTTAAAGCCACCATCTGCAACTCAATATGACAATACCCCCAAAAAAATGACACGATGAGGTTATTGTAAAATCACAGTTTGAGACTTTTTTTGTAAGATATTAAGTGTGTACTGTGATGTGTTGTATACCTTTTTTTCTGTTTTACCTTTAGATGCTCCAAAGTATAGGCTAAATATGAAGTCATTAAAAAAAATTTTTATTAGTTTTTGCAGATTTATATTTTGGTATTTACTTGTCATAACATGCTGCTGCCAATTTTGATCAGGACACTCTTGGAAATGAGATTTTTAATCTCAAGAGGTATCTAATAAAGAATAACAACATTCCAATGAGATGGTTCCATTATAGCAGTCTAGAAGTCTTAATAGCCTAACATTAATATTGGTTTATGAGTCATGTCTTCTTTCAATTCTGTGAAGTAGCCTACTTAAAATGACATAATCAATATGTAGCTACAGTGAGCACCATAATTCATTGGACAGTGACAATTTATTTTGTTATTTTGGTTCTGTAATCTCGCACTTTGAGCTTGAAAGGATAAAATGACAATGAGGTTGAAGTGCAGACTGTCAGATTTAATTTGAGGGTATTTCCATCCATATCGGATGAACTGTTATAGAAACTTTTGTACATAAGAAACTTTTGTATTTTTCCAGAGAGTTCAATAGGAAAATTTGTCAGGAGAAACATATCTATAATTTCTACACAGTTCATATGGATGAAAATACCCTCAAATTACATAATGTGTACTCATTTTAACTCATTGTCATTGTATCCTTTCAAACTCAAAGTGCAGTACAGTGTCACTGTCCAATTAATTATGGTGCTCACTGTATTCATTCTTTTTTTTTTTTACTTCCCTGCATAGAAAAGTCACAAAAGTGACTACAACCCAGGAGAACCTGATATTTTATTTGTAAATAAATACTGTTCTGAAGAGTACAAGACTGTTCATGTCACTCAAAGCAGCTTTCAGATATTTAAGCAAGGTTGTCCTTTTTTATCCCAGTGGTTACGGTTGTAGCCAAAAAATAATTGAACCACAAATGTGTTCTCTAAGATTGACTGCATGGGTAGAGCAAGCAGTTGTGACAAATTTGACAGAATATGTTTGCTAAAGGTGAACTTTAAAATTGACACTCTTTTCGTTTATTATCTATTTCCACTCCAAATTAAAAATAAGTATTCTGTTTTTTAAAAATGTGTTTTCATAATAAATATAACACTGTGTGTCAGAAATGGCCTACATCTTAACTTCAGAAATACCATAATCCATAATTTCCATAGTGGAAGGTGTGAAATTTTGGTGTACCTTTGTTCCACTTGTCAAGCCAATTGAGCTGATCACAAATCTGTTGGAATTTCGCAAAACAGCCAATGTATTAGGCTACAGTGTGAGTTTTTATTTACTTCCTATTTTTAGTCATTAGTCACTAAGGGTTTCAGGTTTTTGATTATCCATGACATCATCTCTCGAAACATAGGTTAGAAATGTCATATCTTTATCGCTTTTCGTACACAGTCCAGACTCCTGCTGTTTAGAAGCAAAAAGATATGTAATACATTACTTTTTCATTGTACGCTCAGGAAATGTATACAGGTGTGCACATACATTCAATCCATTTATACAGAATTCCTATGGGATTTTACATTACAGGCATTTAGCGACTTACACAACTTTCTTTTAATATCACAACACAACATCCACTTATACAGCTGGATATATACTGAAGCAATTCAGGTTAAGTACCTTGCTCAAGGGTACAACGACAGTGTCCTCCCTGGGAATCGAACCTGCAACCTTTCGGTTACAAGGCTAGTTCCTTAAACATTATACTACACTGCCGCCCTGTGACATTAGTGATTTCTTATTAATTCTATTATTGTTCACTGAAAATGTCATGCCCTCTCTCACACACATACACACGTGAATATATATTTAAATAAATTAAAAAATCTTGATTGAACCACATGATGAATAATAAAGCACAAAAGAAGTGAATCTGAATTGCTATGGTTCTTAACTGCATTTAAATTGCAGTTGAAGAGCTGTCCTTGAATTGAAGTTGAAAAGACCATTTAATCTGAAAACTTTTGAATTGTGAAATTGTACATCAACAACAAAAAGGACAGAAACACAATTAAGTCATGCTGAACAGTTCATCGTTTGATGAAAACGTCTTATCACTGAATGGAGTCTTTTCTCTCCCAATGGCCTTACATACACGCGCCTACACCTGCATTGTGAGATGCTTGTTTGTAAACGTGTCCGGTTCTGCTCTGTATTTTCTCCCACACCTTTGTGTGTGTGTGTGTGTGTGTGTGTGTGTGAGAGAGTGAGAGAGTGAGAAAGAAAGAGAATGGCATTGCGGTTTGCATCGAGACATTAATTATGTAGCCATTAATATGTAATTCAGATGGAATCTGCAACATCAGATTAAAACCGGAGAGGAGGTGTTAGTGGAGGTAAGGAGGATGCACCCAATGTGTCTTACAGGGGACGAATCTGGACCCATTTTGTGTGTGTTTCTCACAAGAGTATTACAAATTCAGAACTAAAGTTAAGCAGATCATCCATTCAGATGGAGAGCCATTGAATCATAGTCAGGAATCCAAATAAACTACAACAAATTATGGGTGTGAAGCTACTATTATCATAATGTCTACCGAAGGTTTAGGTCAGATGTGTTTCTTACTTGTGGATAGCTGGACTCAGTATACCAAAAGAAATTAACCTGCTATCACCAGAACCTATGAATCCATGGGTATTTTTACAAGAAACAATAAAATTAATAGTAATGTGTGACTAACAACTGAAAATAGTATGATTCAGAAATGGCTGTACTGTACCTACAAAAGTACAATGAGTTATATCACATGATCGGTATCGTTGGACCATATGTGCGTTTCTTCCATATGAATATATCATTTTGGGTACAAGATGAGTCCTAAAATGAATCTAGCGATTTTTGTGAACTTTTATTAGCATTTAAGGCATAAACAAAAATGATAAACAGAAATGGTTTCAAAATTATATTTGATAAAACTACTTGCATGCCTTTAGGATACTCATGCAAAATGTCATCTTTCTACACCAATCAGAATTAGACCTAGGCTACCTCTGTGGTCATTTTTCTATTCAAACTATTTTTCAAACTATGTTTATGCTTTAGTCAAGAGTGGGTTAATGGAATATTACCCCAGCAATATTCCTGCACCTAAGCTGCTACTCGTGTAGCCTAGTGTGTATTTAAGTATTGAAAGTAAAATCTAATTAATGTTTACCATGTAGCCTATAGGCTAATTATGCAGTATCTCAGATGAAATTAGTAATATTAAAAGCAAAGCACGGTATTTCCCTAATTAACGTATGAAATAATGTGCTTTATTGTCTGCCATTGTCTGATATGTTTTCAGTTCAAATAGATCTAGACGTAGTAATGTCATATCGTAGAAAATCCTGTTATTAGATGATTCAATGATGAACAAAGTACAAAATACATAACAGAAACTGAAAGCAACGTTGCATAAAACATCTGAGTGATGGTTTTAAAATATTTCAGAACATATGTTACGTGCAAAAGGCAGTTAAAGCAACTGACAAAATATAAAACCCACAAGCTAAATGCAATGCTAACATTGCCCTGCACTAATAACAGCTAGGCTGCTCATTCTACCAGGATAGGGCAATGTAGCTACAAACTAGCTAATAGCCTGCTAGTCACAAAATTAGCCAACCTAACCTAGGTTTCACAATCTCTGTGTGTCAGTTATTTTGGGCACAATACAGCATGGACATTTTAACATTGAAAGGGAGCGAAGAATGTCTTTGAAACTGATTGTACAGGAAGCTTGTGTCCCAAACCGCATACTTCCATGCTCCGCAGCTCCGCACTACCGTACTTTGATATGGACTCACATGGATGCGCATGCTCGCTATGCGTGCTCGGACCATGGCAGTATGCGGTTTGGTACACAGTGACAGTGTCGCCATTTACCTTTTGAGTGTGTAATAATGTGCGTACAAGTTAGCTATTAGGCTATAGAAAACAAATACTAAGGCATAGACATATTATTTTGGCGAACTCCACAGACACAAAAAAAATTAATATATATATTATTTCCAATCTGTTACACACGCTATAGCGCAAATAATAAGGAACCAGTTGTGTTACCTTTAGAAGATTAGCTGGAGGGACTGACACTAATAGCGTTAGCAGCAACGTTGTAGCTAGGCTTTCGGTAATGTTAGCTGTAGGCTACTGACTTATTTTTAAAAAAAACATGTAATTCTAGTTATAGGGGGTACATTCTGAATAGCTGTTGCTTCTCTAGCGGCTTTTTCTTCTTTCTTTTTTTCGCTTTGCGAGCCCACTCAGGTCGGCTAATGCCGATTATCCATCTCAAATAGGCCACTAGCTAACAACAATAAATTTAAAACTAGTTATCTTAACTATAATGTTGATGTTAGATTGTTTCTCTTTGTGTTAAATTCAAACCACAGCACACGTCATCACATCACATTTAAAAGCCAACTAATACCCGCTCAGTGCACCAATCACAATAATATTCTTTGACGAATACGTCATGATCATGGTTAGCTGAACCATAGATATAGAACCATAGATGTGACATATGTCATAGTTAGTGGCACAATTTTTGAGACCATACTCAGGTAAGATGGTGGCCAGTAACCATGGTTTTATATCTGTCACGTGGCTCTGTATTGGCGACATGTAGTCCAGCTGTCTCTCATGTTCGTGTTTGTAAATTTGAATGTGTTTTTTTGTGTCAGGCTTTTTGTCTTTGTTTTTTTCATGCGCTGTGTGTCTGTAGTGGGACTGGAAAGCGGGCTGGAGATTTTTCAGGGCACTCCTGCTGCTCGTTTGATAATATTGACGAATTGTCTAGTCGATATATTTTTGTTTGTGGTCGTCACCATGGAGACGCATTCGCAACATACTGACTGCTGCAAAGTTTACCATCGCTCTTCACCGGAGTTCAGAATTTAGATTTTCGGCAATCTTCAAAAGGCAGCCAGGGAAGGAGAACATTAATGCGGGGGAGGAATGACGAGACGACTGGGAGGATTGACGCAGTTCGGTGCTCCGTTTCGGCGGTGGGCAGAGACCGCGGCGCTGCGTGTATGGAGGAGAATCGTGGAGGCAGAGTTTGTGTGTTGGCTGCTTGGTGACACTGGACATCTCGGGACAGCGGGGCTATTTAAAAAAAAATCATGGCTGTATTGCACTTTAATTCACTTGATTGATGTAATGATTCTGTTGGATGTTTTTGTTTGATATGTTTGTTTGTGTGTTGTGGGTCTGCCCCACTGTATGTCTTTTTTTATTGTCGCTGGGGCTACAACTGAAGTTCCCTTGCGGGAAAATAAAAGTTATTCTATTCTATTCTTCTATTCTATTCTATGAGCCAGTCATCAGCTATCTGGCTTCTGAGACCCGATTATGACATCATAGTGGGTTAGAAAGTACATGACACTTTGCCATAGGTTTCTATTAAAGCTGTACTCAGGTAAGATGGCTGCTAAATTGTTCTATTTCAGAATTGCATTACATATTATATTACATGATATGTCATATCTATGGTTCTATATCTATGAGCTGAACAGTCTGGTTCCGGAAGTAAAACAGCCATTCACCCTCAGCATAGAAGAATTTGATTATTCGTCATAATGTATTAACCGTAAATGGTAGCTACACTTACGACGAGATACGAGATTGGGAAAGGACGCTATATGCTCTTTTAGAAGCCATAAGTCAGTCTGATTTCAACTTCGTTTTTAAGAAATTGTGTTTTTTAGAAGTCAGCATTACTTTATGGTTGGTTCACAAAGTTAGTTGCAGCACATTACATCTAGCGAAACATTTTTGTGGTTAGAGGTGCAGTGTTTATTACATTTGGAAATAGTAATGTAGCTAGTTATACTAGTCTATGTAGGCCTAATGTTAGATTCGAGTGAATGACAGCCTGGACATCCGGATTCCAGAAGTACATTTCCAAACACTATAAGTACAACAATAAGTCCCCAAACATTAAAATATATACAGTATATACAAGAAAGCACTAAAGATAAAATGTAATTAACCTAAAATTATTGCAACGATTACATCATTCGCAGTGCTTTATGGGATGGGTAGTTTATTCAACTTTATTCAGTTTAAGTACACAGTCTTGTCCCTTTTTTTCCGTTTTCCAAATATATATATTTTTTCAATCAATTTGTTTAATGTCATGATTTGACTCCTAGCTGGATACCTAGGTTCAAGGCTTCACACTCATTGGCTAGGGACTTCCTGAAATGTTTATGGAACATAATGAATGGAAAATTTAAAACCAGGGCTGTTTAAAAAGTGGGCGGTCACTGTTCAGCTCTATTGCGATTTCACTTGTAAATTCATGAAATTATGGAAATATTTTCTTAAGGTTTTATTAATTAAAAAAAAGAATAATGCTAACAGCATTAGCATTGTCAGGGCCCTTTACTTTTTTTTTTCCTTGCCATCATCAATTTTAAATTTTTATTCTCTCATATGTTTATCACACTGGAGAAAAAGAAAGATATGCTGACCTTCAAATTGAAGCCTACAGGAACACCTTTACACTTTTGCATGGTTCCATCAGCAATCCATGTGATTTGGTATGTACAAATATGGATCATTTGTATATAGTACTAACGTTTTTTCAGCTAATGCAATTATTGTAATTGTTAAACAAAAGTAACACTACCTAAAATTGTTGCATAGAATTCACTGTTGTATCAAATTTACTGTGCGTGTGAAATGGAGTCGCTCTCCACTAACTTCTATAATTTATTCCATAGGATTCATTTCTGCACTGATGTAAAGGAATGATATTTATAATATGTATTGCTAGACTGCAGTAGTCTGGATTCAGACTACTTGATTCAGTATTTATGGGCTGTTTGATCAGCGGGCATCCTTTTATTTGACTGCGTAATTGCTGCACATGCTTTGCATACGAATAAAGATTGAATTGTCAAATCGATAGTGACTCAAAAAAAAAGAATTAATCCAACCAATAATGTACTACTATGGCTCAGTTGGTAGATAATTGCACTAACAACCCAAAGGTTGTGGGTTTGATCCCAGGGGACAACTGAAAAATGTATGGATTCATATTCCTACTGTATGTCGCTTTCAATAAGAGTGTCTGCTATGAAGTATGTATAATACTTCTTGATCTTACATAAAATTGACCTGGGAGTGTGGAAATTTCCCCTTGGCTTTACTGTGAAAAAAGAAGCCTGTATCTGGCAACTGTATATACCCCCTCATTACTTAACTCTACGAATTAGTAACTTGTCAGGGTCTGACAACAATAACAAATAAATAAACCAGCAGTTGTAAAAGTGTAAAAACCCGTCCATTGTCAAAAACTTAATTTCAACTTTGCAAAGTAGAAAGTAATAAAATTATTAAAAAATGAACATAAAATCTTGGGTAACAAAAATGCTTTATAATGTTTTACTTATCATCTCATGGGATAGATCTGACCCGAGGTTTACAGCTCTAATACTGCACACATAAAGCATTCATAACTCTCTATGTAATTGCAATGTAATGCTTTTGAATTCGCTCATGAATGCATAATGAATGCTTCATGAAGACGCAGTTAATGTAATTCGTTACTCAATTTTTTATGGATTTAATGTTTCTTGAAGTCCAAGTGCCTAAATGTAATCCTTAATGTTTTTTAAATTGATGGGAATGTGGATTCTTAACCATATTATGTTGACATTTTATGACGCCTTTTTATATTTGGGTTCAAATGAACCCCAAAAGTTTAAAATGACACAACTCATTGTAATAAAATATATTTGAAATATATATTAAAAATATTAAAAATATGCGATTTAATCTGATGAATCTAATTTTAGAGCCTGGGCTAAGTGAAAGTGTGAAGTTTGAAACCTGTATAGGAAAGGCCCACCAGAATCACCCACAACAAAAAATCTGAGATTATTATTTTTTTTTAAGTATATTTTTTTACATTTTTTAAAGCTACCCCACAAATGACCCCACACAACACCTTCGTATACAAAGTTGGTACAGGACTTTTGAAAACATAGCATTATGTCTATTGCATGTACTATTTAAACAAACTAGAAAAGTCATATAGTGCTGTCAAGATGAAAACATAAAGCTTAAAGCTTTATAACTCCAGGTGTGAGCATCAGAGACATTTGGAAATGTCTTAAATGAAGCAATACAGTTGCACCGTTTATAATAATAATTGATTAGATTAGTTTATTTTCATAATTTATGTAAAAATAAAGTGTCACAAATGCAAAGAAATTTAGTTTTTCAATGAAATGCTGAGAGCTACATATGTAAACTAGAAAGATGGGGTGTGGCCTATGGCATACCTCTACCAACACTAGGCAATTCTCAAGATATGCCAAAGGCCACACCCAGCACCCCACTCCCTTTTGGCCAATCAACGTGAAAAGTTCTTCAGCTGTGCCTTGGCCCTTGACAAACTTTTCCTCAAAGTTTTGTGGTGTTATGTGAATCCGTTCGGAAGGCTGTGGCCTTTTTGTGATCAGCCACAACCACTGCCACGCTCCATTTTGGCCAATCGGCATGATAAGCTAATCAGCTCTTTCTTGCCCCATGCCAAATCTATCCTCAAAGTTTTTTGGAGGAAAATGTCTGTCATGTTCGTAGGCATATTGTCAAATAGAATCAATACTATCTTCTGACCCACTTCCAAAATCCATGTAAGCAAGGTGAGGATTTTCTCTAGTCATGCTGATGACAATTACTCCTCGGTAAGCGAATGTAAAATGCGTCCCAAATTTTCTGTATTTGTTTGCATAAAACTATACTCCTAAAACTAAAAGTTATGTTAGGCTTGATTGGATAAAAGAATGGTCAATTATGAACTGGAATGCATAATATCTGCACAAACAGCTGGTGGGATTTTACGCATAAACAGACGGTGTATTAGCATTATAAAGGGGAATGTATTTCTCAAACGGATTGTCCAAGAAAATAATTGACCACTGAATTGTGAAAATGACATCGCTATGCGTAAAACCAATGGTAGGATGGTATATTTATTTCATATTTAGTAGCAGATATTGATAGTAGAATGACATGTTATAATTACATTGTAGAATTTCACTTGTTTATTTTGCTATTGAGTGAGTAGGGCTTTTCACTGCTGTATTGGCATATGTCGTGCTATTGTTGGCTTTATCCCCCGTCAACTGTTCTCTATCTTCTCCTCCCTCCTCAGCAAACCCCCTCCTGCTCCTCACTCCTCGTTCACTGCAGACGACTTTGCAGATTCCTTCGATGAGAAGATCGCAGACATCCGCAGCTCCTTCAGCCCCCCGCCCCCTCCCCTCACAGACACTGTTTCCCACTCTCTTTCTCTCTCTACCCCTTCTGTGTCCCCCCCCCTGCTTCTCCACCTTTTCTCCCCTTTCTCAGACTGATGTGTCCCATCTCCTACTCTCCCATCGCCCCACTACTTGTGCCCTCGACCCTATCCCTTCATCTCTCCTCCAGGCAATCACCCCAGATATCCTCCCGTTTGTGACCTCCCTGGTGAACTCCTCCCTGACCTCTGGCTGTTTCCCCTCATCCTTCAAAAGAGCCCACATCACCCCGATCCTGAAAAAACCTACGCTGGACCCCTCCAACATCCAAAACTACAGACCGGTATCCCTTCTTTCTTTTCTTTCCAAAACTATCGAACGCGCTGTTTCTAACCAACTGTCGTCTTTCCTCACCCAGAACAACCTGCTAGACCCCCTCCAGTCCGGCTTCAAACCCGGCCACTCAACGGAGACCGCACTCCTCTCCGTCAGCGAGATGCTTCATGCAGCTCGGGCAGCCTCCCTCTCCTCTGTGCTAATACTTCTAGACCTCTCTGCCGCCTTCGACACCGTAGATCACTCCATCCTCCTGTCGTCCCTGTCTGCAGCGGGGATCCGCGGCTCGGCCCTGACCTGGATTGAGTCCTACCTCTCGGAACGCTCCTCCCAGG
Organism: Ilyophis sp. 1 JC-2022; assembly: GCA_022702515.1. Taxonomy (NCBI): domain Eukaryota; kingdom Metazoa; phylum Chordata; class Actinopteri; order Anguilliformes; family Synaphobranchidae; genus Ilyophis; species Ilyophis sp. 1 JC-2022. Next base: position 16,744,575 of record CM040400.1, on the reverse strand, counting down.
TTGCCTGGGCTGGTAAAGTATCGGCACCCCGTCCCCTTACCACAGGAGTCCCCCAGGGCTCAGTCCTTGGTCCCCTCCTTTTCTCCATCTACACCAAATCCCTTGGCCCTGTTATCACTGCTCATGGTCTTTCTTACCACTGCTATGCTGACGATACTCAACTCTTTCTCTCCTTCTCACCCTCTGACACTCAGGTATCAGCCCGCGTCTCCGCTTGCCTGAGCGACATCCAGAGCTGGATGGACAACCGCCATCTCAAGCTCAATCCTGGCAAGACTGAGCTCATCTACATTCCTGCTTTAACCTCTCCTCCTCTCAATCTCTCTATTTCCCTAGGGGACACTCCACTGACCCCAACGCCCTGTGCCAGGAACCTCGGAGTCGTGATGGACAACAGGCTGTCCCTCTCCGAGAACATCGCAGCGGTAACCCGGGCATGCAGGTTCTTCCTGTACAACATCAGGAGAATCCGCCCCTTCCTCACCACCCACTCAACCCAGCTCCTGGTCCAAGCAATGGTGCTGTCTCGCCTGGACTATTGCAACTCTCTCCTGGCTGGCCTGCCAGCATCGGCCATTAGACCCCTTCAGCTTATCCAGAACGCAGCAGCGCGCCTGGTCTTTAACCTCCCCCGACACTCCCATGTCACCCCCCTGCTCATTGACCTCCACTGGCTACCGGTGATGGCTCGCATCAAATTCAAAACATTGGTGCTCGCCTTCCAGGCAGTCCGAGGTTCTGCCCCCCCATACCTCCAAAAACTAATCAGACCCTACACACCTGCCAGATCCCTGCGCTCCGCCTCCTCAGGACGACTGGTACCCCCCCCTCTTCATGCTAGCACCCGGTCTCGACGTCTGTCTGTCCTGGCCCCACGGTGGTGGAATGAGCTCCCCGTGGAGGTCAGAACAGCAGAAAGTCTGACTGCCTTCAAGCGCAGATTGAAGCCTCACCTCTTCAAGCTGCACCTCTCTCCACCCCTCCCTACCTCCCTGTGACTATTGTTATTAATGTTGTGTAATTCCCCCCCCCCCCAAAAAAACAAACAAAAAAAAAAAAAAAAACCCAATCATACTGACTGCGCCTAGTACTTAGATTCATATTTGCCTTTTTAGGGTTGTTTTTAAACGTTCTTGTTCCTAGTCTGAAAATGCACTATGTACGTCGCTCTGGATAAGAGCGTCTGCTAAATGTCTATAATGTAATAATGTAATGTAATCTGTTGCAAGATGGAATACAAATATTTTGTGGTGAAAAAATATTTTTATGAACTCACAGATAGGTCCTATTGTCTACTGTGTCACACATGGGTCGATATAGTTGCAGGTGAGAATGCTTAGGGGGTTGCTTGTTAAATTACTAACTACGAGACAATAGTGGTACTTAGAAACTCAGTATAGTTGTCATGAATCGTGTATTAATAAAGGTAGAACACAGAGTTTCTTGTTTCCACTCAGTTTTGTTGCAGGAGCAATGAATGTCTCAGTTGAGAAATCTCCACTAGGGGGTCTGTGTAAGGGGTTATCTGGTTTTTGAGAGATGTCAAACACTGAAAATTGACATAATATGAGGGCTAAACAGTTGTTATATTAATTTATGATAATCCCCTATGTTTATATTTGCCTAGGTACATTTATTTAAAGGGAGTCATTGCACTGGGAGGCTTCTTTTATGTCTCATCTAGCCACAAACCCTGACAAGTTACTTTTGTGTTGGGGTTTTTCCAGTAAATGTGTCCTTCTTGACACTATTATATAGGTCAGTTTTGTAGACTGACTGAAAGAAAAAAAATCTTATGTTATCTTATTCAGCCCTTGCTCCTGTTATTACTGGGCTGGAAGGAATAGACATGTTATTGTCATTCAAAAAATACAAATGTCAAGATTGTAATTTAATTATTGTGGAAGCTGTTCTGACTGATTTCTGTCTGCTGATATTAATCACATTTTCCACATAACCATATTTTCTGTGGCAAATTTTCTATCTACAGGCAGTCTGCATGTGGTTTAGCATACCACTCTCACCTGCAATTTGGACAAACTCACGATTACTTGGTTTTCTGAATGATATAAGTGGGCAGTGGAGGTCATATATTTTTTTTAAAGAAATATAGCATCCTAGATTTAAGAGAAATGCAATTAATAGTATTTATATTACGGAACAATCGAGCGAAGTTCACCCACAAGTGAAGGTCAGTTCCACCTAAGGATGCAGCTCAGCCTGGTTTTATATGGAGACTACCTGGAACTTCTTTTTCAAATCTAAACACTAGATTTGACAAGATGGCAAGATTGTTGACAAGATGGCAAGATTGACACCTGTAGCACTCAGCTACTTAAACTGCTTAGGATGTACCGACGATGTGTTACAATGCAGTCAATAAAAGCTATGTGAAAGATTAAATGCATATTACTGATCGACCCACCTCAAATTATAAAATGGTGGCCCACACTACAAAAGCAAAAGCACAGCCATGAAGGGAAATGCGCTCCAAATCCAGAAATGATGCTCATTTTATAACACATACAGAAAGCTAAAGCTTTAAAGGAAAATTGCCGCAAAACGAGTTGATACAATGAAAGTGTGCGCGCCACTAGGGGAAATCGCACAATGGAATGTGCTGTTGTACAGAGAGGAACACAACTTATATCGACTTGGCAGCGAGAAGAGATGGAGTGGATGTCTGAAGAGGGCAATACAAGGTAAATAAATTAAAATAGCCATTATTATATGATCCTCACAGATCTGTTATGATTGCAACAACAAGGATCTTGTGAACTGCAGGTATTTTCCAACCTTGAAGAGTAATGGTAGTTAGCTAACGGCTGAGTTAGCGTCACCTCGCAGCAGCTAGCTGCGTAAAATGTCCTGTCTGTCTAAGAGTGCATCCCCTTGTGCGATTCGCCCTAGTGACATGGATCACTTCCTTTGTAATCAATTTTTTTTTATTTTATTCTCTTCTGTTGCATTTGTTTAAATTTTTGTATGATTTATTTTTATTTGCTTACATTGTGAACTTGCAGCATATTACCTTTTTACATTTGCTTTGGCCTTTTATATATTGCAGCATGTTTCTGTTTTTGCATTTGCTTTAGCTTTTTGTATGTTTTAAAATGTACATAATATTTTTGTTTGGAGCATATGGATTTGTTTTCCTTTACGTTTGTGCTTTTGCTATTGAAGCGTGATCCTTTTTTGTGGGCCACGGTACTCCATAGCATGAAAACTATTGTGAGCAGAAAGGGATTCATTGCTTGGTCATGTAGTGATATTTTAACTTGTAGTTTAGCTCCTCAACCATTCAACCAGAGGTGTAAAATCCAGATTCAGAAAGTAAAAGTACTCCGCAGTATTTTGTTCCATCACCTCTATTTGCTAATTAGCACAATTCTTCAGCCATCAGGTAGAACTAATTAGTGAAATCAGCTGGCTGAGTTCGTTGGTGGAAGAAACGCATGGCAGTGCTTTAACTTTCTGATCCCAGGACTTCCCACCTCTGCATTCAACCAACTCATTACTTAGGATTGTACATGTGCGTTTCAATGCTTCAAGTGTGAAAGGATGTACTGCATAGAAAGTGTTGTCTCAGATGGTTAATTCCTCAGATATAAAAGAGGATTAATATATAAGTAACATGTATTTTCATTTATTTATTTTTATTTTTCACCAGAGAACCGCTAAGGCATACTCACTGGACCATGATACAAATTATGCTACGTATTGGCTCTAAATAAATTGGGTTGATTTACTCATTTACTCACTCCACCACACATATGTATGTCCCAAACTATGCACCGTTGACAACTATATTCACAGCCCACAGTATCTCATATTGAACTGCACCAATGTGCAATTGCATAACACCTGATAATGTGGGTAGGTGTTTTAGTTATCATCCATACCGAACTGTCTTTATCACATTGTTTTGCCCAATTTTTTCCCCCATTATTTCTCTCTCCTCTGCTTTTAATGCATTGAATTCCAATATCAATCTTGCTCTGCCTTGCTTCCAGAGAACAGCTTCTTGGACTCTAGCCAAGCCAAGTCTTGGCATGGTCCTATCCAATTTGGTGTCCTGCTAAGATAGATATGTTTGCTTTTCTTTCAGCTGACAGCTTTTTGCCTCAAATAAAGCGGCAATGAAGCAAAACTGATTTTCTTCCCTAAAAGCACCTTTCGAAATCGCTGTCTGAGTATTCTGAAGTGAGGTATATAGTTTGGCAAAAACTGGTATTAAACTTTGTTTATTAACAGATATCGAATACGCTTTGAACATATGATCAACATGTGTGGCGACATTTCTAGCATAAAGTAAATTTATCAGTTTATATATGTGCCTAATAGAGAGACTCACATGGCTTTTTTAATGTTATCAGAAACTCGAGAACAATTGAAAACTTCAGAACAAAATAAGTTGCCAAAACTTTTATTTTGTATAAATGCTTTCTGAAATAAAATCTCATTATTCTTATAGTTGCCCTCAAAATGATGATAAAGCAACATTATTATTATTATTATTATTATTATTATTATTATTGTTGTTGTTATTATATCCACATCAACAAACAATCAATCGAACGACAGCAAGCGATTGCTGCTATGACTGTATGCTAAATATACAAACATGTGTGCGTGTTTGTGTGTGCGTATGTGTGTGTGTGTGTGTGTGTGTGTGCGTGTGTTTGTAATAAAGAAATCAAATGAGTGTAAATCCAACTCCACGTCAACCGCTTTTGGCATATAATGACTCCAGAGAATTACAGCAGGCCGCAACAAGTGCTTCTTCTGTATGGTGTTTATATCTTCCACTCACTCACTCACACTCATTCACTCACTCACTCACTCACACCCTTTCACTCACTCACTCATTCACTCAATCACACCTCTCACTCACTCACTCACTCACACACTCATTCAATCACACCCTCTCACTCACTCACTCACTCACACTCACACACTCACTCACACCCTCTCACTCTCACACCCTTTCACTCACTCACTCATTCACTCACTCACTCACTCACACCCTTTCACTCACTCACTCATTCACTCAATCACACCTCTCACTCACACACTCATTCAATCACACCCTCTCACTCACTCACACACTCACTCACACCCTTTCACTCACTCATTCATTCACTCACTCACTCACTCACACCCTTTCACTCACTCACTCATTCACTCAATCACACCTCTCACTCACACACTCATTCAATCACACCCTCTCACTCACTCACTCACACACTCACTCACACCCTCTCACTCACTCACACCCTTTCACTCACTCATTCATTCACTCACTCACTCACTCACACCCTTTCACTCACTCACTCATTCACTCAATCACACCTCTCACTCACACACTCATTCAATCACACCCTCTCACTCACTCACTCACACACTCACTCACACCCTCTCACTCACTCACACCCTTTCACTCACTCATTCATTCACTCACTCACTCACTCACACCCTTTCACTCACTCACTCATTCACTCAATCACACCTCTCACTCACACATTCATTCAATCACACCCTCTCACTCACTCACTCACACACTCACACCCTCTCACTCACTCACACCCTTTCACTCACTCACTCACTCACTCAATCACACCTCTCACTCACACACTCATTCAATCACACCCTCTCACTCACTCACTCACACACTCACACCCTCTCACTCACTCACACCCTTTCACTCACTCACTCACTCACTCATTCACTCAATCACACCCTCTCACTCACTCACTCACTCACTCACACACTCACTCAATCACACCCTCTCACTCACTCACACTCACTCACACACTCACTCACTCACTTTCTCACTCTTACTCACTTACTCACTCACACACTCACTCATTCACTCACCCACCTATTTCAAATGAGTTTTCCATCTCCACCTCAAGCACAAAATTTCCTGCATCTCCTCTCTGGTCCAACATTTTGGAAAATTGCCAGTCATGCCATTGTAAGCTTTGTAGGCTTTTTCAGAGGAAATTCTTGCTGTCAGAAGAAAACAGAGTTGACTTTCAGTGCTGTTACTGTTGTTGTTTTTGTGAAAACAAACAGCCATTAGGAGCTTGTCTACCGGTCTAAAACAGCTGAGTAGGTTCTTATAGGATCGTAGGTCAAATTTGACCAGAATAATAAACGATAGTCACTGTGCCTCAAATGCTGAAATATGAAATCCTACTAAATACTATTATTGTTAGAGCATACATGGCCAGGCTGCTTTTGTTAATTAGTTAAATGAATGATATGAAATAAGAGGTTATGAGCACCTGTTTGTAGATGTACCACTGCGATGTGTCGCACTGATTTCAAAAAGCACGAGTATTTTGAAAGGTCTGGTTGGCAGGCTCTGTTGTGGCACAAAGAAACAGCTGTTGTACTTTATATAGGATGGGTTTGTGAGATGTAACTAGTGCCTTGACCTTTGGGACTGCCATTTTATGAAAAGCTGTTGTGAAGTTGAAGGGTCCAGAGAAGGGTTCATTCTGGAGATGATAACAGTGTGACAGCAGGCCTGGAGGAGCACAGAGGAAAGGTCCGCAGCCCTGGCCCTAATGTAAAAGTGTGTATTAGCAGAGTGTATTAGTGTGTATGGCAGGGATTTTCAGCAGGCTTGCTCCCTGTATGGCTACGTTCACATTTCAATCAAATGTGGCCCAAATCCGATTTATTTTGCTCTCATATGACGCGGATCTGATTTCTTCACAAAAATCTGACACAAAAATCTGATTTTTTCCACTTTCATTTGTGGTCCTAAATCCGATACATATCCGAGCACAATTCGCCGTGAGAACGTTCACATCGGAATTCGCGTTTCTTTTCACGTCATATTTCACTGCGCAGGCGTAGATCACTGTCGTCATCAAAGTGTTGGGAGCCGTCCGCTGAAACTACAGAAGAAGAACAAAACTGGAGGACGGTGGTCAGTGGAGAGACAGCAAGGTACAGCAATTGATAGCGATATGGGGAGAGGATGTATTGTCGACCTGCACAGCATATACTTCGGGAGATGAACGCTTGCCCCGCTATGTCATCCATTTTGTCTGTCTCGCAAATGTGTGTATCGCAAATGTGACGTTTTTTGTTGTTATTCCAAAGCGCGTGTGGGTCATGTGTGTTATGTTATTTGTTGCATGTGGGGCGTGTCAGGGCAGACATCTGTTCCCACTGATATCAGATATGGGTCACTTACAAAAATGTGTGTGAACAGTCAAGGTAGAAAAAAAACAGAATTGAGCATTAAACCCTGTAATGTGAATGTAGTCTACTTTCTCATTATTGCCAGCTGTAGGTTTCCATTAATTTTCTTTGTATCCTCTTTTAAAGGGGTAATAAACACTAAATCTCATAGTTTGAGTATGATGCATTCCCCCAACGGATCTATCGCCCCTCCCCTAACTGTAACTCTTCCCTCCTCCCATCTGTGTTCTTTCACTCGAGCCCAATACGCGTCTTTTGAAATTGTGAAGTGCGCGAAGACAGAACAAAAGCCGATGTTTATTACCTCTTTAATCCGCGCATAAGAGAAGCACACAAATAGCAGAGCTAGCCACTTTCAAAAGCAGAATTCCACTTTTACATAAAAATAGTTTTTAATTGTTGTGTATTTCTTTCCAATGTCAGAGAAATGCAAATGTATTGACTTACACCAGCCCTATATGAGGTGTCTCTGTGTTGTGTCCTTCAGCATTGCTGTGTAGGCAATCCTGTGAGTTGTTTGGAGGTCATGCACAGCTGAAATAATTAAAATGTGTTCAATCATGTGGTCCTTTAAAAGGCTGGGTTTTGGGGCTCTGGGGTGGGATATCCAGTGAAAGCACTCCCAGACAGTAAATTTCACGGTGGCCGGTTCTGGCCCACGTCCACCTTCAAAGCACAGCCCAGTTCCTACATGAAATGAAGGCACAGATCTGGCCCCGGCACACTGTTGCCTGATGCAAAAAATAATTTGTGATGGCAAGTTGCCAGGCTCAGGCTGGCTGGTCCTTGATTGCTTCTGTGCTATGTATCTTGACCAATGAAGATTAAAGCAAAGAGATATCTTAATAAAGGTTGTTTTTCTTTTTTTCCCTTTTTTAATTTTTATTTCTTTGTTTGTTTATGGTTGTGCATGTGTATGAAGTATTTTCACATGATTTATTATTACAAATTATTATTTAGAACTGTGTAAAATGTCCTCGTTAATCATCCTAAATCAATATGGTCTCAATTGGAAAACTTATGAAGTAAGATAAGATGAGTTTGGATAGTATCTAAGCTACCTCTTCCTTTCCTCTCACTTGGAAATTGTGAGTCTTTAAAGACGTCACTTTACCGTTTTTTCTGGTCAGAATGTCAGTGAATATAATCCATCTTGACATGTATTATTTATAATAAATTTCGGACTTTTTTTCTCCGTTTAATTCAATTTCCTGAGATGGCTGTAACAAATGACCTAGCCCTGCCTCATGTGCTTTGCAAAGACCCGTTCAGGTCACACGTTGCTCGATGGTAAAAACTAATTACTTATTGTTATCTTGTTATCTAAAATGTAATAGAGCAAGTCTGAGGCATGCAGTAAGATAAACAAATATATTACCAGATGCATCGGGGCTATTATGCTGGGTGATTTCCATCCAGCTGTGACATATTGGGGAAAATCAGGTGTATTTATGTGAACTTAAGAAAGTGGACAAAGTAAAACTGTGGTCAAAGTATAGCCAGATTATTGCACTGAGCTGTGGTACTCGATGCCAAACTGTACCTCTCTGAGAACATCATAGCAGTCTGTCAGACATGCAGATTCTTCCTACACAACATTTGGAGAATCCGTCTCTTCCTCACCACGTACTGAACCCCCTCTCCCCACCCACCCACCGCACCTCCCTGCATACCTGCACTTTCAGGTCACGTCTCCTATATGTTCTGGCCTCCCGGTGGTGGAATGAGCTTCCAACTGCAGTCAGAACATAGCCTGTATTCTGCAGCCCATATTCAAGGCAGACTCAAAACTCACCTCTTCACATCGCACCATAGCTCACCTGACCCCCTTTAGATAATTGTCTTTTTTCTACTTCTTTCTTTGGATATCTTTGAATAATGCTAGTTATAGCCGTGTAAAGAACGGTCATCTATCTGGTGGTACTTTTAGTTAAAATACAAATTATTGTTTACTAGGTCAACATTACACTCATTGATTATTAATGGACCTTCCTGGTGATATTGGATTTTTGTATTCTTGAGAATTACAGTGCTGTTCTCCACCTCTGTACATCACTCTGGATAAGAATATCTGCTAAGTTCTTGTAATGTAATATATAATAATGTAATGTAACACACATTCACACAGGTGTGTGTGTGTGTGTGTGTGTGTGTGTTTCTGTGTGTTTGTAACGAATGAATCAAATGAGTGTAAAATCTAACTTGCCTGTCTTCTGCATGGCATAATGACTCCGGAGAATTCCGGCAGGCGCCAGACCGCAAGTGTTTCTTCTGTAAGGTGTTTAAATCTTCCAGAGTCACAGCAGAATCGAGTGAAGTGTTAGACCTCAAGCCGGGAATGAGAAAGTCACATATTTCTGCACGCATATTAAGAAGGGGACTCACAGCATCTCTAAGAACTACAGCAAACAAGATGGCTACATAAATGCCTTTACAAACTTGTCCCGTAGGACAGGGCAGTTTGCAGTAGGCATATGCAGTTTTGCTGGTGTATTTGCCATTGTGAGTATGTTTACAGTAAATCCAAATGTTACCAGTCTTGTTTACTTTTTTATTCTCAGAATATTGTGGTCAGTCAAGTATGCATCGCTGACTGCAGAGGTGTTAACTTTTAAAATTTGTATCCAGGTGATGCTTGGAGAGAGAAGAATTACCAATGAGTGCCCTCTTTTGGCAAAACAGTCCTAGGCCCTATCCCAAATGTATTTCTTAACCTCTGAACCCCTTGTTTTTATTTAATTTATTACATTTTTGAGGGGAGAGGGGTCAGCTCGCACTCTGCATTGAGGGGACGCTCAAATCCTTAGTTTGTAAGGCAGTGTGGCTTAGATCCAGCTGAGAGTCAATGCTTTTACTGCATACGAAACAAAGAGAACAAGTTGTGGAACAGCTGGAAAAGCTGAATTTTTAGGTTGGGTCCAGAGTACAGTTTCTAAGTCTGTGGATCACCTTTTATTATTAGAGACTTCAGGCTTGTGGCCTTTTTGCACTTTGTATGACTGCATTTTAAATTAAGTAATTTAGGGAAAAAAACATAAAGATCAAAAATGAACGTGAGTTTTGGAAGGAGATGGAACAGGACCCCACAAACCACTGCAAGTCATTGCAAAATCAGGTTGACGCCACACACAGGAAGATAAACAAATGCAGTAGGCATGCAGTAAGATACACATATATTACCAGATGCATCGGGGCTATTATGCTGGGTGATTTCCATCCAGCTGTGACATATGGGGGAAAATCAGGTGTATTTATGTGAACTTAAGAAAGTGGACACAGTAAAACTGGTTAAAGTATAGCCAGATTATTGCACTGAGCTGTGGTACTCGATGCCAAACGGTACCTCTCTGAGAACATCACAGCAGTCTGTCAGACATGCAGATTCTTCCTACACAACATTTGGAGAATCCATCTTTTTCTCACCACCTACTGAACCTTCGCTCCCCACCCACCCACCGCAGCTCCCTGCATACCTGCACTTCCCAGGTCCCAGGCCTATCTGTTCTGGCCTCCCTTGTGGTGGAATGGGAACAGCAGTACACCAAGCAATAGTAATGATAGAGAACAGAATAACCAGTGCTGGTGAATTTGCTAATCAGCAGTTAATACTTTGCTTATCTGCTGATTCGTTACAATGTCAATGTCCCAGTATTAATTGGGACTGAGCTGCAACAGCTGACGACCTAAGAGAAAATATATAGACGCAGACTTTCTATTCTCTGGTAAAGCCACGGTAGCGATGAGGCCTCCCGATGACTTTATGGCACGGTCTATAGTGGCCTTTTATGTGTCTCCTTTGACCCCTCACACAAAGTCATCTCTCATTGAGGATTTAAGGGCTTAAGAGATCACTTTGGAATCCAGCTCTGGTGCTCTGTGGTGGTACAGTCTCCCAAGACCTGTCACCTTCACTTGACTTTATCAGCCTCAGCTTTATAGTGTCGGCGGACGGGGATCGCGGCAAAACGAGAGTTTACGACTAGACTCGCTTCCTTGGGCAGACAGATTAAGGACGCTCCGATTTTCTTCGAAAGGATTATTTTGGAAAAAGCAAGCTGCCTGAGATGATCGATATCGGTGTCTTTGATCAACGTTTTTTCATCGATATGAAACTGTCATTTGCAACTACCCATTAAAATGAACACTGTATTGAATTATAGAGATGTAATGAAAATTAATCACTGCTCATAGCTGTTTATTTCAACAGGCAGGAAAACTAATTTCAGACTCATTGTAATTCCAGCCGTTTGTATATTTAAAACCGCTTTTCGTCAAGGTTGTAATTAAAACAATTTTACACTGTGTGCTCTTTTATATTATGCACAGATCATGAAAGAGGAAAAGCCCAAAATAATATTGCTTCAATGTCATTTGTGCAATGAAATAAAGAGAAATTGCATCACATGCCATTGGTGAATTTTTACAGAAACCAGACACAGCAAAGGCATAAATAGGAGCAGGTGCGCGATAATGTGCCGTTTAAAATTTCTGTCAGCTTGCAGATGCTTGACTGACACAGGTGAAGTTGGCTTGTCGATGAATTGCATATTAGTCTAACAGCACTCAAAACAGTGAGGATTTAGAAGTAGAATATAATTTTGTGTAAACATTGAACATTATGAGAGATGAGTCTAGAATACAGCCCTGTTCTGAGTCTGTGGGTCACATTATTTTACTGTGGAGTTACAGCAGCACAAAAACAAATTAAACAATAATATGACCACCCATTGTCAGTTATGCATTGCCTGTGTTTTCAAAGAAGAAATAGAAATAAATAGAAATATATTTGAAAATATATGATATATAGAAAATATAAAAATAGTGGCGATTAGCATGGTTAGGTATCCACCGCTGAACTATTAGGAAGTAACCCGATACTGTCCGGGTTTGTTTATGTTTGTGATTGGTGAAGCTAGCGAGCCAATAAGTACAGTAGCTAGCTCGAGAGTTAGCACTATGATTTCCAAAAAATGATCCGCCTAAAACGGACTGTCTGGACAGGCCCAGGACGATTCTGTATCCTGTACTTGCTACAATGAATCGTGGTCAAGATCCGCCTGGCTTGTCTCTTAGCGCGATCGCCTAAATACATAGAAATAAAAATCCAATGTCCCACCCAAAATCTGAACACGCAGACTTTGTTTCTCCTTGGTATTGAATTGAAATGTAAAAACCATGGCTTCCGGTTTGGCTCATCCTGCTAAAACGCTAGCTCCCAGAGTATGCACCAGGTATGAAATCCAAGCCCTTCCAGTGTCGACCGTGGCCAAGAGGGAGAGTGTTAGTCAACGGCACTGTCCTTGTCTCGTCACGTAGGACAGTCCTCTTCAGCCAGTCTGCACCAGCTGTGCGTCTCAGACACAATGACCCCCCTCACAGCTCACCTGGAGGAGCGCGGTGTGGAGAGTTTCAATGGGAAAAAAGAAGAAAATGAGAACTGGCGTAATATACAAGGCTAAAATACTGTAGTCCACAGAAGTGCAAAACTTGGTTAAATCTGTACGGTGTGCTTATTTTTTATTTATAGTCATTGTTATTATTTTATTCAAGAACTTGGCTATAAAATCCAAATAGATCCTCAAAAAAACCATACACATCCTAGCGCCGGCTAGATGGCTACCACAGAAGTCCACACACACATCCAATGCAAAATAGATTTTATCTCATAGTGGTGCTACTACACAATCTACAGTACTAAGCATGCTCCAAATCAGTGCACTGTAAAATTGTATTTACTGTGGTCTATTTGCATGCAGCAAGTTTATGCTGTTATAAGCAGCCCTAGGTGACTTTGGACAGGATTTGACAGGCAATGTTCCAATAATTCACTGGAAAGCATTTGTACAGAAGCACGAAGTCTCATATATTGCTGTCGATACTTGATAAGACGTTTACAATATCTCATCCTATTGACGACATTGCTCTTTTATCCTTCAGCAAGGATGAGGATTTAATAGGTCTAAATTTGCAGTTTTTTTATTTTTTGTATGGAGGTATAGGCAATAAGATGACATGTGTATGCTGATTTATTAATCTCACATTGCTGCATAATTTGACTTGACTAGGCCATAAGGGTGCAACATCTTCCTGTTGCCTTGAATGGCTTATTTTATTTAAATGTCATTTTAGCAGGTCAGTTCATCATTTTCAGATTTAAGTGGGTTTTTTCGGGAGGTGAACTGCCAGTGAATGATATGTTCTGCCACACAGTCATGAAGCCGTATCCTGGTTACAAGTGTGTTACAAGACTCACTGGAGAATAATTGGACGGTTACAATCATGTAAGCCCTTCAATCAATGAGAGCAATTAAATCCTCTGGTAGGTGATGGGCAGGTGACAGGTGGAAGGCTGAGAGACATGGGTTCACTCTCATTGCTAATGAAAAAGTCACCCTGCCAGTAACACATGAACACCAAATTGTTTTAAACAAAGCTTTGGGGACATTGAGAGTTGAGGTGTTTCACTTTTTGTGGATGGCATAGGTCGCATGCAACACATGCAGACTATACCCAGCTAGGACAAATTAATTGTGACAATGTTGCCATAAGGTTGTGGAAATGCTTTACATTTTCATCACATTGACACAATTGGCTTCCAACTCCATTCTTCTAAGTACATCTCCACACGGTCATCACAAAGGAGCACAAAGCACAAAGTACGAACAAAAATAACATAAATAAGATGCAGTGCTCAAGACAAATCAGTGGGAAGAATTTGCAGAGAATTCTGGAGAGCATGGTCGTAATCTGCAATGAAAAGAGCGGCGCCATGTTCTGACCTGCTCTGAGCAGCCGTAGCTTTCATCAGCAGCAGCAAGGCTTGAGTAGGTTTAACAAGGTTAAACAACAAAAGCATGTGTGCGTATGTGTTTGTGTGTGTGTGTGTGTGTGTGAGAAGAAGAGAGAAAGAAAGAGAGAGAGAGAGAGAGAGAGAGAGAGATTAGAAAATAAATCCTGAACCATGAGTTTGGGCAATTTCGTTTGAAACACTTTCAATGACAAAAGGCAGAGACACATTTCAGCCTATATGTCCTCTCCAACAGAGTTGTATAAACCACACATGTTCATGTCATGGTTCTCGGACAAAAAAATTAAATAATACACTGAGGATGCGGGAGGCAGAAAGGATGGCAGATCCTGTCATTAGTGTGTGTTCAGCAAACACTCTGGCTCCAGCAGATGAGGCAGCTCAAAGATGGATGGCCCTCGCCATAGATGAGCAGCTCCACCTAGTGGTAACCAGGCATGTGAAGCTAAAAGCTCCCATCTGAGGTCCGAGCAAGCGCTACAATTCCGGAGGCATATTTAATGTGAATTGTGCCTTAGAAGACAAAAAGGGAGACTTGCTTATCAAGGGGGGGGGGGGGGGAACGTTCCGTGCTGCACGTCTTCAGGACTACGCTCAAGGCGTGGTGGATATTATAGGAAGCCAAAACAGGCTTCTAATTAAATGGTTTTTGAATTTTGAAGGAGGTAAGCCGCTCATGGAAAATCTTTAAGGGACTAACCAAAGGAGCAGAGCATGGGAAACAGCATTTGGGCACATCGAGCAGATTATGGGGACAAAAGTCGACTGCAAAAACATCAAGTCCATTGCTGTGAAGGAGGAAAAGCCATTCTCTGTATCGTGCTGCATAGATCCATTTAAACAAATCTTCCCTGGAATTATATGCCTTTTTTAACATGTACAAATAATAAGCAATTTGAGATCCAGGGGTGTCTCAAGAACAAAAATGAAAAAGTCAAAGCAAAGATAAATTACTTTGCATAAACGTATGGTTTAATCAACAGCAACTTACACCTTCAAATATTACATATAAATTAATATTTTAGATATACTTGTTTAGATATAGATTTTTACTGAGGCAATTCAAGTTCTTGATAAAGTACACTGTCTCTATGCAGGAACCAATGAGTGCACTTAACTACACTATCGTACAAAGTCAGACATTAGTGCACCAGTCTCTTAGCAACCGTAGCTTGCCAAAATGAGCAATAACTTTGCTAGCATTTTCGTGCACTATACCTCAGTCCATTGGCTCCATTGGATACTGTGCAGCCATTGAATGGTCTATGACAAGGCTGCCAGAGGAAGCAAACATCAGAATGCAATGCGTACTGTATAAACAAACATCAGAATGCAATGCGTACTGTATAAACAAACATCCGAATGCTATGCATACTGTATAAACAAACATCAGAATGCAATGCGTACTGTATAAACAAACATCAGAATGCAATGCGTACTGTATAAACAAACATCAGAATGCAATGCGTACTGTATAAACAAACATCAGAATGCAATGCGTACTGTATAAACAAACATCAGAATGCTATGCATACTGTATAAACAAACATCAGAATGCTATGCATACTGTATAAACAAACATCAGAATGCAATGCAAACTGTATGCATACTGTTAAAGTGCCGGTTCCAAATGTGCTTATATTAAACAGTTGATTATCGGGTGATAGCAGAATTGTGATAGCATTTCTATGCGTGATCGGGCCATGGTCACATCTGCCTCAAAGTGACTCCGGTGTCAGGGTGGAGGAGGAAGCCGTGGGAACCCTCTGGGACTGTGGCGGTGATGACACACACCAAACTTAAGCTGAGGATCAGGCAACGATTAGAAAACAGGAGCTGGCAAAATGGCGTCTGTACGGGCAGTACGAGCAGTACGGGGATCCAGCACATTTTTATTGGGTTCAGTAATGCTGATGTGAGGAGGCTCGGCAGGATGTTACATTCAGTGACCCGTCAGTCAGGAAAACATTATAAAATGTAATGAACAGAAGCACAAGACAGGCATAGACTGTGCAAATGTGATACAAGTTTCACAAACAAGTAATCTCAATGCCGTGTCAGATCTTTCAGACGGCAAACAACTTTAAAGTTATTTTTTTAATGCTAGAATGATGGCGGGCAAAAGCAATCCCTGAAAGTGAATTTCAATTCAATAAAAAAACCTCAATGTCCAGTCTCTTCAACCCTGCATCAATTACTTATTTATGAGAGAACTGTATATATATACTTTTATATTTATATATTCTATACTTTTACATTGTATATAGTGGCCCATATGATTAAGTGTTTGTTTGTGTGTGTCCTGAATAAATGTCTTACCCAATGCATTATGGTTAGAATTATGTTTTGAAATATACTTTTCTATTTCTATTTTACGATTCTATTTTGTGGCAGGAATGAAGGTCCAAACACAAACACTTTTTACGTTAGACAACTTTAAACCAAAGAGCTTATTTCCAGATTCCCTAATTAACAGGTATGGTACATCTATCAGTTAGGAGGTTATGTGAAGGTAACACAGTGATTGCAAAAATACTGTGTGCCTAAACGC
The DNA here is from genome assembly GCA_022702515.1 of Ilyophis sp. 1 JC-2022. Lineage (NCBI taxonomy): Eukaryota > Metazoa > Chordata > Actinopteri > Anguilliformes > Synaphobranchidae > Ilyophis > Ilyophis sp. 1 JC-2022. The sequence continues at coordinate 16,727,995 of CM040400.1, read as the reverse complement.
AAGTGTACATGAATCTGTAGGAAGGGAAAAGGTATGACTGGAGGCTAGTCTTGATGCATTGTCAATGCCAATATTTTAATGTGCATTATATTTTCCGACATTCCACTTCTGAATACAGCATTTTAAAAACTGCGATGATGGCAAAGGTTTGGCTCCCAACCAAATGTGTTTGCTGGGTTCAGTGGACACTAATCCATCTTTAAATAAAGGCAGGACACATGTTCACATATCAACCATGCAGCTTGTATTTATAGCATGTATTTATCCGTCCATTTTTAAATTGCTTTTACTCTGTATTTATTTAACCCCTGAATTGGAACAACACAATAAAATGGCCGCCATTAAATCAGCTCTGACAGAGGTTTATTCTGATGCAGACCCATTTGATCCCTGGTGGAGTGGTGGACTCAGATAAACTCTGTAGGCAGAATGCCAAAAGCATTTTACAGTGCAGTTTGTAGGTGTACTGTAACCGTAAGCCACTAATTTATGACGTAATGTTCTCCATTGAATCGAGAGCGCGCGACACCAGCAACGCTCATCTGTGCGGCTAGCCATCGCTTTGTTTCCCTCCACCGTGTGCAACTGGTGCATGCAGACGGCAGCCACCTGATCAATTAGAGGGGTTTCAGGTGCAACGATGCAGAGAATACACTGCCAAATGGCTCCTCCCTCCCTGGGCAATCCTGAGGGGCGCCCAGGGACAGTTGACACTTCGGTGAGGCTGGCATACCACAGGGCATATCACTACTATCGCTGTTGTAGCTGGATCGGCCATCCGCAGGCACTTCTTTACGCTATCGTTGTTGTGTCTGCCTGCAGAGCTCATGGGTTGACTTTTGACACTGGAAATCTTTGTCTGTGGTCCAATTTTACACGAATGAATACATTAGCCTGAGGTCCATTGCATTCCAGTGCACTTAAACTAGAGGCAGGATAATGTATTCCCGTGGAAGAACACAAAATGTCTGCCTTTGTTTGTGTAGAAACATTAGTCTCCAACAAATCACTTACTTTCGCCTCACAAAGAATGTGGACAAGATGGATATGGCAATTGCTGTTTTATCTTTTTGAGACATGTGTAGGAATATTTTTTTTACAATGGTGATAGGTAAAAAGGAGGTGCAACGAGTGAGCTATTATCATAGAAGAACTCCCAGATAAATTGAAGGGAGGAAGAAAACCGGTAGATGACTCACTCTCCATAAAATGTGTCTTTTTCAAGCCAGCTCTGGTCTTTTTTTTTTTTTCAACAACCATTAAAGGAGTTTTAAGTAGAAAGCCCTACATTCAGGCGGATGTAAATGACAGTAATGAGGCCATTTCTGAGGCCTTTTGTTCCAGTGCAGTGTTTCCTACCTCTCAATTTTTTCTGAGGAAAAGCCTTTTTTCCAGCTCTTTGCTCCTCTGCTCCTTCTGTTTTATACTTAAAAGTTCTGAAGTGACTTCAGGCTTATCTCCCCCCCCCCCCCCCAGTTCTCTTCTGTAAGCGCTTTCAGACTCTTTGAATTTATTTATTTATTTGTCGACACTGAGCAACCAAATGAAATGACAGGTCCAAAGACCGTTCAAACGATTTAAAAAGGTCCAAAGTCAAGTCACTGGTGATCATGTTGGTCTTCTCATGTTGCTTTACTCAGCTGTGAATCTCCTCGATGTAATTGGTGCATTACAGACAATCTGCCCAGTGTGGTGGCTCATTAACTGGGCTAGTCATTCAGAGGGTGCGGGTTCAACTCTAGCTAGGGGCCCTTCCGTTGTACCCATGAGCAAGGTACTTATCTTTAATCGCCCTAGTAAATATCCAGTGAAATAAATAGAAGCTAAAATGTAAGTGGTCTAATTTGCTTTGAATAAGGGGTTCCTGCTGAGCAGATAAATAATGCAATGTATGCATATACTAATGGCTGTCTGACTACAGTGCGGAAGTGTTAAAAACCAAGCGGCCAGTGCCTTGCCAGAAGGGATGCTTTCTCTTGTTCTATTGGACCTGACTGCTGCTTTTCATACTATAAGCCATTCTATTTCAAGTCATCATCTTCAAAAAATGTGTTGGTGTCTCTGGTACAGCCCTTCAGCGATTTTGATCGTATCTGTCAACGACAAAATTGTTGTTTTAGGAGATGCTGACCTCCAACAAGCACAATATCTCTTTTACACACAAAACCCAGGGTCGACGCGGAATATTGAACACAGTTTCAACCTGCGTTTCACCTATTCACACCAAACTATGGTCACGAGAAAGTACATTTTCAGTACACAAGGATTCAAACGACACAACATTTGTAACATTTTGTAACATAAAAATAAAGCAATTATAAAACTAAAACGCTCAAACCTGAAACATTTGCATATCACCAGCATGTGCTTATCACTCAGTACACATCATTTGTAAGCAGTACAAGAAGACAAGGTCTTACAGTGGATCAGAAGATGTGGCTTTATAATCCTTTTCAAAGTCTTTGTTGTAGAATTCATTATTAAGTTTACAGCTTGAGATAGAACCAAAAAGGTGATAATGAGACGATGTCACACACACAAACGTATTGCCAAAGAAAACATTTTGTCAAAGAAATACAATTTTCTCTTGAAGAAAATGCATATGAAAAGAAGTCATCCTTGTTTCAGAACAGATTTTTTTCAAGATGAATGAATTGCACACTTTTGTTTATAAGTAAATGACTGAGTCTATGATATATGAAACTTCCAATCAAATTGTAAGTTCTTTGCATTTTAATAAGGGCTCGACACATTTAAAAGGCCTTTTCCAGTCCAGTTCTGAGATATGTGTATTTATCAAAGTAGAGCTAGGCAATTAGCAGGTGTGAAGGCATAGCTTTTGTATACCAATTGATGTTTTACAACTAAAATTCTAAAACTGTTCAAAAGTTTTGAAAATTATATCTTAAGAAAAACAAGTCATTGAGAAGCAGAAGATACATAATTGTATGCCGGTTCTAGGCCTAAACGACATAGGCGGGTAGGGTGGGGGGGGCAAGAAACGGTCCGCAATCACTATCTCTAGCACACACCTCCCCGGTCCACAATCTCGCCTATAGGACAGCAGCAGCACACACTTCCCAGGTCCACAATCTCGCCTATAGGGCAGCAGCACACATCTCTCCGGTCCACAATCTGGCCTATAGGGCAGCGGAAAGGCTGGCCTATAGGGCAGTAGAAAGGCTGGACCTGTGCTTGAATGCAGCCAATGGAAACTCTGCAAGAACTACAAAGTTTATTTGCTAAGAAGGTAAGAAAAAGAACTGGTCGACAACATCTCAACCATTGTCCACAAAGAGGCAGGAGTAGTAAGAAAGAAGCACTACCGAGTCTGTATCAAAACATTTAAGTGATCCTGCAAACATGTCTTAGAGGTTTTATGGTCAGACGAGACACATTTTCCAGACAGCACCTCACCACGCCGACATAGTCCCTACAGTCAATCATGATGGATGCTTCTCAGCAGCAGGGACTGGGAGACTTGTCAGAACAACGCAGAGGTAAATCCTGAAGGGCAACCTGCTTCAGTCTGCTAAAGACCGAACAATTTGTTTGAAAATGACCTGTTTAGCAGGAAAACAACCTCAATGTGCAAGGCTGAAGGAACACTGGCGCAGCTTAAAAGAAGAAAGCGAATGATCTTGAGTGGCCCAGTCTTGACATTAATCCACTAGAAAACTGAAAAACGCTGTCAATCAATGATCCACAACCGAGACCAGGGATGGGCAACTTCAGGCCTCACGAGCCGGTGCGTATGCAGGTTTTTGCTGCCACCAGTTACCCTGGCTCAATCAGCTAATTAGTCATATACACCAATGCCGATTCACTCATAAATTAGACCACAATAAAACGCTACAATACACGCATGAAGGCACAAGAACATTCACTATCTGCTGTTCGTATCACGCAATGTAGCTAAAATATCAGATCATGTGAACGATTGGGCTAATTAAGAGCAGAAGTTAGTCTGAAATCCAGAAACAGATACAGCCCTCCTTGCCCATCCCTGACCTAGACAATGCTTGCACACAGGTGGGATGTTTTTGAAGATACATTTCAAGACTGTTAATGGTTAAAAGAGACTACAAAGCATGAACACATTTTGTAACAGAAAATAATGCTAATTCAATTTTGGAACAATAGTATTGGGACTGTCATCCTTGACAGTGTCAATACCTTAATCTACCACTATGTGCCAAGGAGAATGTAAATGGTTTGCATCTGACCATATAAGACATTTGATGAACAGGAATTTAATTAATGAATTTAGTTAATCATATTAACTGAGGTTGCCAATAATTCTGGTGGGCACTGTACGGCCGACTGTCTAGCTAGGCTATAACTGGTTCTGTTATATAGGCATGGGGCTTGATCAACATTTAACAGCCCCTAACTTTCACTCTTGCATTGTCTTTTTTTTAATACAGTTTGGAAAGTAAACTGATGTCACAGTCAAGTAGATTTGTTTTGAGTGCTGCGTTCTCAATGATTTTCTAATTTAGAGAAAGTGCTGAACAGATCCACTAAACAATACATTACATTGATCTATTAATGTGGAGTATCAACTCATCACTGAAAAGATCTGTGCATGTGCGCAATGCAGCTTCTGTATATGAACCATATAATCTCTGAAGAGATTCAGCAAGAATTTTTTGCTATATCAGCAAAAAAAAACTGGTTTAAACAAGCAGTTTTTAAATGGTTTGTTATAGAGACTGACGATTTTTAAAGTTCTGTATGATTGCGATTGGGCTACCTGGGTCAATATGTAAATCCTTTTGAGATTGTACAATGCTTAACAAATAGCAACACAGGCTATAGGCTAGTTGAGAGACCGGATAAGAAACAACGCTAACTTCAACAATCTAAATAAATAGTAAGTGTTCTCAATTTCTATGGTTTAACTGATGGTTTAACCAAACCATCATGCTACAAAAAGCACATGCCCACATGTGTTCATGCACACATGCGTGCACACACACACACACACACACACACACACACAAACACATCCACACACAAGTAGGGCGGCAGTGTAGTGTAATGGTTAAAGAACTGGCCTTGTAACTGAAAGGTTACAGGTTTGATTCCCAGGTAGGACACTGCCGTTGTACCCTGAAGAAACCTTGCACATTTTATAAATCTTCTAGTGTAAAAATCTGCTTTACTCAAAACAAATCTGTGCATATCGGGCTTGTTTTTTTTATTGCATTTTCAGATATTTTTCAATGGTTTAAAAAGCAGTTATTGCTATGTTTTGCAACATGATACAGCTTGTTTTTGGTATTTGTTCTGAGATGCAGAGATGGGTCTGGACACCTCTACTGATGGCCTTCAGCCAGAAGTTCATCAATCAGTCCCTACCTCAGTTTAGAGGAAAGGCAGGAAGTCAATTATTTATGTTCTGTCCTGCATGTTTTTTTCCCCCAAAATAATAATTTTAAAAATCTTGTTGGTTATTAATCAAAGATATAGAAGAATATAACAAGTGGTCTGAGAGGTTTTTGTGTTTGTGTGTGCATTTAATTTTTTTTCTTTCTCCAGCTTAATTTTAAATTCACTTGTCAGATATCAGCATCTAACGGGTAAAAAATAAATCCGATGCCAAAAACACTGAGCTTTACTGTTAACTGTAAATTCAATGAATATATAATATTACAATATAATGCATGTTGGGGCATCAATCCATCTGTTAGTTGTGGATTAAATGTGCAGATCACATTTCAATATTGCACGTGTGTTACAGCACATCATTTTTCAACATCAATGGTAATAAATCAACACTTCACTCCGCAAATCTATTAATTCATAGTCTTACCTGGATGAATGTTTTTTGACCTGATAATTATAGCTCTCCAGGCTTGGATGTGCTATTTTATCAAAATCTCAACCTTGATTGTTACATAACTAAATTATTTCATACATGTTACCGACAACTAAAAAACATTTCCAAAATCATAACCATTATCATTGGAGGATACAGAGATAATTTTATATGCGTTTGTGAAATCACGGTTAGACTACTGCAATTTGCTTATATACAACCTGCATTGACCGTAAAGCTATGGCACAGCTCTAAACGGTGGAGAACTCCAAGTATGGCGGAGTAAGGGGCTTTTACCAAGTATGTCGATGTCTATGTGTGTGTGTGTGTGTTTAGGTTGTATGTGTTTGTTTGTGTGCGTGCGTGCGTGCGTGCGTGCGTGTGTGTGTCTCGGCGTGAGGGAGGGCCCATCAAAAATCTTACACTGCGGCCTGTCATAACTAGCTGCTCTCCACAGCATATGTTTCTAACATAAAATTGTATTTTACAATATGGGACAATAGCGCATTATTGGGATTTTCAAAGTTACAGGGCCGAAATTGTAACCACTGACCCATAACATATTAGTCTATTTTTAATGCTTAAACACATACATTGTGAACAAACTTATAAGGTTTGTAGTACAATGTCCTAATGTGTCTTGATAGGCAGCTGAGGGGTGTAACTAGCCCAGATATTAGTTGACAAGTTAGCTTGACACTTTGTAAGGTTACCTCAACGTTGGTTAGATAACCTTACAAAGTGACTAGCTAACTTTGTTTCCCCAGTGTAACAGCTCATCTTTCACTTTGGTTAAGCTGCTTTGTAGCATAGATTTGCTCATTTAATTACATTATTTTGCTTCCGTGACTTGCCAAATGGATGCAAAGTCTAGATTTATGGCTTGCAATTTACAATTTAACCAGATGCTTTTAGCTTACATGACATAGAAAAAGTGAGGCTATAACCTCACCGTGCCGGACGTATGAAATTATTGCCGTATTTGAAATTGTGAAAGGCATATATGTGCTGAAGCAGGTACTTGCTTAATTTTAATGAGTCTAGTTGATCTGATCTGATAATACTCCACATTTAAATGAGCTAATTTCACCTGTCTTTCTCAGAATGTTCATAATCTAGCCTACCGCATCCACGTGTTGGTAAATCTATAGCCCACAGAAACCCCACGCAGATTTTATTGGAAGCAATATTTTCAGAAGCAGACGACACCCGAGAGTGCATGGCTCAACGCACTGTTTGTTGCAAGATTATTTATTTATTTATTTATTTATTTATTTATTTAGTGTGTTTTGGAATGTTGAAATCTGCTGTCTCATTGAGAGGGCCATAGAAAAGCTTGATTAACCGGCTCACAGGGGTCGGAAGGCCTTGCCTGGCCAGTGAGCTGCTGGAAATATCAACCACTGTTGCATAATAGCCTACTTTTATTCTGTATTTTTCTGGGCTTTTTTTTATTTTAGATGTTCCAAACAATGGTAGACGGAGGTCACCATAACCACCAGACCAACTGCTTCTAGGAAAAAAAGAGGAAAATATTGTCATGATTCCTACTGTTTTATTTATGTATTGTTTATTTTTTCACATCCACACATGATCAGGATAGATTTGCACTGGTTCCCCTCTAGCAACGGTTCGGCTGCAATCTCGTACGCTTAATTGCTCACAACGTCTGCATATGTGAGGCAATAAATGTAAAAAAGAAAAATAAGAACTTATGAAAGTTTTATGAGGCAAAAATTATGGCCAAAAATAACCTGATTGGGGATGTCATGATTTAAAGTCAGACAAGCCCCATGGAGTCCTGAGCATTTCTCTTTTTTTTTCAAATTGCCAAATGTTTCAGCTAAACTAATTAAAGTCTGGAGTATAAACTTTATAAAGGCGGAGTAGAAAGACACAGGGCAACCCCAATTACAGCAGAAAAGGCAGCTTGTGATCAGTATTATATGTTCACTTAATAGGACCGCAAGGCTTTGATTATACATTTAACTTGACCTTGGCTTCTTGACCTTGGCTTCTGTACTATATCATCTTAAACTAGATTCACACAAAGGTAATATACATACAAAATAATAAATAAATAAAAATGAAAATACAAAAAAGCAAAATGAAAAAAGCATTGCAGTTGTGTTGGCAGAGACCAGAGAATGTTCTAGATTTTATCGTGACTGCATATGGAATGTTGTAATGATATAACCTAACCTCCCCATCCCAATAGCCATTACCCATACAAATTATGCCCTAAAATGTCCTTGACTGCATCTACATTTACATGGCTACAAAACATACAGCAAATATGTACAGTGCAAATAAACATTCTTTGTGCATGTATTATGTATTATTGCAAATCTAACAATGTCAAACACCAATGTCAGAGACAAATATGATTGTACTGATGCAGAGTTCCCATAGTAAGGCCACAATTCAATGTGGAGACATGTCTAATATTAGTGTTTTGCTAGTTTGCTATGTAATTTGCATATATGGGACATAAATCTTTTAAAGCCAGGTTTCACAAGTGCCTCAAATCCATATTCCAATGTATTTAATTGCATTCATTTTTACAGACTTGTGATTTGAACAATTTCTTCACAACTTTTCATGAATTCTCACCCATTTGCAAATCAATGCACATTCTTAGTGACGGTGAGCAGTCACAAAATCACACAAATTCGTAGCTTTGAACATTCTCCCATGGTTCCAACAAAAGACTCTGACAACCATAGTTTGTATTATTTTGCTATTTTGTGATTTGCATGAAACAGGAGTGAGTCTCTGCAAACCTCTTTCAAATCTTTTGACTCATGCGGAGTTGTATATTTTACAGTGTGAAATCCTGACAAATAAAAGCCTAATATGTCTGTATCTGTCTGTCTGACATACAATATTTCACACTATATTGGCCATTACACTATTGATCCATCAAACCTGATGTATTCTACAGAATAGGAAACCTTAGTAATACTGCTTTTTGCACTTTGAATATAAACGGTGTAGACGTGAAGAAGGATGTAGTACTTTTGATATGAATCTCACACTTCTGAATGTGTTGTCTGATGATTCCTTGCAGCTTGAATAGACCCTCTCAGCTCCTCATCTACACAGGGTAGCCATTTAAGGGATTCCAGCAGTGTTTTAAATTGCACTTGGCCAGGAGTTTTGGCTGTAGTTCTTCCTAGAACATCTTGCTAAATTGAGTTTTTTATTTAAAAGTGGAAAGAAAAGCTCATTCCATGCATCCCACATGATGCTATCAGATAAAAGAAAACAGACAATCCCTCTTAGCTCATATACATTATTACCTCCAACAAACAGAGTAGATGGGGGTTGTGTTTTTGCCCCATTCTATTTGTTTGTCCATATGTCTGTTCGCTCCAGAATGTATGACTGGATTTGCATTAAACTTTGTGGAAAGGTTGGTCATGGGGCCAGAAAAAACATGGGGCAATTGTTTTACACCGATTTTCCAAAGGCGGGTGTGGCCGTGGGCCTGGCTTCTCCCAAAATGGCATATAACTAGGTATATGAAAGGATTCATGTATCACCATGAAACACCATGTGTGCCTATCAGCAGGGGATGCTGGAGAACTCATTCTCAGCCACTGAGCAAATAAATTGCCGATTGGCCATGTGGTGTTCCAATAACAAAATAATTGCTCAAGTATGGCTAGAATTTAAACAGCATACAGTTATGAAAATGCATCTCTTGATGTGATGGGCAGGGAGGAAATGGTGCGGACTGTGATAATGTGAGAAAGTGAGACTGGCATAGTGTTGGCGGAGGTATGTTCTCTACTGAGTGCCATCTTTTCGTTTTTGGAAAGTATTCCTTTGTTGTAATTCTAATTAAAATGTGTCTAAGATGGAGGGCTAGCTATCTGGAGCATAATTCAGGCACAAACAAGTACCTCAAAGTCTCATTATGCGCTGGCAGCAGGAGCCAGGACAGCAGCAATATCGCTTGCATTATTCCTGAAGGATAATGAGTGAAAACCCTGGAAATCTCCATGCGCTTAACCATGGGGGCCTGTGATACCTGATGTTCTGTAATGGTCTTTGTTCAGCATTATCACTAACTTTCTACTGAGCAGAAACACAATAATGCTACTCTAATAGATCTCGACTATACCCTGTATTGTGGCGTAGGTATATTTGTCATGAATGAAACCAATACTTATTACATTAAACTGTATAAAATAAAGGGTAGATTATATAAGCATGCCATTTTTAGATATGTTGCTATGATAGTCTTGTCACATGTATAATTCCAAATATTATTACCATTATTATTATTATTATTAGTATTATTAGCATCAGCAGTAGCAGTCATAGTAGTGTTAGTATTAACAGTATTAGAATGCTATGGGATAAAATGTTGCTCCTGAAAATGATTGAATATTGTATACGATCCAATTCAAAGCCATTTTATACATTTAATAGGCGCACTCACCGACTGAGACAAAGACAACCTCAAAATAAAGCTGATGCACAAAAGGAATCTCCAGAAAATGGATTTAAAATGACTGTGGGGGTTAGCATGGCTTTTCAGATTCTTCTGCGGATGCCTGTCGGTGCTCTCAAGTGTAAATTAATGTTTCACTTCATTGCAAGAAGAATATGAGAATGCAACTCCATTCCAGCTTTCTCAGATCCATACATCTTCACAGACTGGCTCGGCTATCCCTATATTTTCAACGCTACAATGATGATGGTGATGAAGATGATTATTATGATGATGATGATGATGAAATTAACGTCTACATGGTGCACGTGTTTTTGTAATTACGTAAATGGGAATTTTAATGGTTTGCAATCAAAATTCAGCATGTCTCTGAATGAGATTCTGCCCAGTACTCTTTGCTAAATGTAACTTAATTTAGTTCTATTTACTTCATTGCCCATTTATGCTGACCAGCATTCGCAAATGCAAATGCTTTGCCTCCAAGGATTATGGAAAATCCACGCTTAACAAATTAAACAGTGAGCAATTTTGATATCAGCTTTATATCCTTTTTGATATAAAATTTAAAATCCATCTGAGCAATTTCATCAGACATTAGGGCAAAGAAGTAACGTTCACTCTCTCCTGTGTGTATAATCTGGATTTCTGGGACCGGGCAGGAGTGATCCTCTGTCCGATATAATTGGTCTATGCTTCCCAGGGTTGACGCTCGTATGTTTAAGATGCATGATGCGAACACGCCTGCACTCGCCTGGTCTTCGGGTCTTGAAGGAGCCCAGAGAGAGAGAGGTTTCATTTCGATTTTAATCCTGGCTCTCTATTGCTTGCCGTTTTTAGCATCTCTCGTCCCCTGGTTATTCATAAATAAGCTCTGGGAACAAGAAGAGGCGAATGGCGATGGTTACACTGCTTAAGTATGCATAGCTGTGATTACTAACAAGGCAAGGGAGGCTTCTTGATCACGGGGATGGATAAGACATAACGCATTTTCTTGGCAGACTGAACAATTTATTTGAGATGGGTATTTCACTTTACTTCAATTTGATCACGGGAGTAATAGTCACTTCTATCTCCAAACTAAACTGGCTGTCCGGTGCAATAGGTCCCCAGATAGAAAACAAAACACACAGAGCTACTTTTCAGGGTTTCTTTCATAGATTTATAATGGAAGCTTCATGCTGCTTTTAAATTTCTAAAGTTGTATTTTTAAGCAACACACAAGCCCCACAGCCTATCCCCAAAGCAGTTTTTCAAAAATCTTCACTAAACAGTCCTAATATTTCACAGTCTGAGTAAATTGAATGACTACTGATCTGAGGCCATGGAAATTGGCTTGGGCTTTCCGCATTATACCGCTTGATATCTTCAAGAGCGGCGAAGCACCTGGTGATCTCAGTAACTGACACAGTAACTCACTGGCTGACGGAGGAGTATCTTGGATGTGTTTTTTTATTATTTGTTTATTTATTCATTTATTATTTTGGGACACAGGGACCATGGAATCCAAGCAATGTGCTGGACTGTAGCCAAATATACATTTAAAATTGAGGTAGCGAGGGAGCAAGAGCGAGACCACTCGACCCACAATTCTAAAGCCTGTGGTATTGTATTTTCTACTAAGAATTATTAGCCACTGAGGTGGATAAACTGTAAATGAAGGGGGCTGAAAGTGTGTTTCTCAAAAATCCCTAAATTATTTTGTTATGAGCACAATCTCAAGGGTCAGCAGAGTTCTTTGCAGTGTTATAAATAAAAAGGAATAAATAAAAAGATGTTCCCTATGGTGAAAATAGAGATGTATTGGACTTGACTATGGGCCGCTGGCATATAATCCAATAAGAATCTCCCCGGTCCAGAGGGCTGATATTTAAACACAAAGACCCATGTCACCAATACTCCCACCGGCTGCAGGCATTTCTCTTTTCCGCGTGGCCCAAATGTCTTGGCCCAAGGGGCGTGGCAGTCGGCACTGCATATTGTGAGGACACTGTTTACATCCCAATGGCATTAGAGCTATCATCCCATACAGCTGGGCATGCTGGGAGATATTGTTCATTCTCTCCATCGTTTCTGGTTTACAATGCCGGGGCTTTATTGGCTCAAAGGCTGCGTGCCGAATGAGTCAAAAGCTTCGGGGCTTGGCGGGGTCCTGATCCGGCCGTCACGCAGGATAGGGAGAGCATGTGAGTAACGCCACTGCACGGGAGCCCTGCCCAAACTCTGGGGGGACCGGAAGGATGCGGTGGTGAGGTAAATGAAAGATGTAAATTGATTTATTACGGCTCTGAGGAAGCCCAGCATGCCAAGAGAGCACGGTGCAGCAGGGGGCCTTGCCGTAGAAACATAAAGCAGGCCTTTTGATAGTAATTGCTCTGAGGGTCTCAGCAGCTAGGATCTGAATGCAATTTATGCACCCCTATGGGCTCCACTTGAGTTGCCACCATTAGACTTCCCCGTGTTCTGGAGAACACTGACCCCAATGTGTGCTTTGCTTTCAATCCCAATGCTACTGGAACCCTACTTAACAGTGATGCTTAATTGCCAGCAGAGCGGGGAAATTGCTTCAGAAGTGTAAGATTTATTCTCAGAAATCATCTGCATTTTCCCACTCAATTTTGTATGGTTTTAGTGTTTTTAGAACTTAAAGTAAGCCTGAGTATAAGAAGACCATGCATTGCATGTGTCCGATATTGTGTTAGCTAATCCCTTCTCGAGCACCACCTTTTTTGAACACAAGCCCAAAAATAAAATGGTTACTGTGCTTGAACCCCTTTGACTACAGGCATATTCCTGGTCTTTTCAAAAACTGAAACTCAAACGCAGTGGAAGTGGAAGTCTTTATTCTCACCTTAAATACTTATATATGGATAAGGATACCAACTTTACCGATATGTGTGTCGTCTATGGATTTTCATGTTTATAAAGTTTGAAACATTAATTTACAGATTAGTGAATCCATTCTACAGATTTATGAAACCATATACAGATTAGTGAATCCATTCTACAGATTTATGAAACCATATACAGATTAGTGAAACCATTCTACAGATTTATGAAACCATATACAGATTAGTGAATCCATTCTACAGATTTATGAAACCATATACAGATTAGTGAAACCATTCTACAGATTTATGAAACCATATACAGATTAGTGAAACCATTCTACAGATTTATGAAACCATATACAGATTTATGAAACCATATACAGATTAGTGAATCCATTCTACAGATTTATGAAACCATATACAGATTAGTGAAACCATATACAGATTAGTGAATCCATTCTACAGATTTATGAAACCATATACAGATTAGTGAATCCATTCTACAGATTTATGAAACCATATGCAGATTAATTAATCCAATTAGCTTTTCTATTGTTTCTCTAACTCTACGACCAATTAAAACAATTCAGTCTGCTTGTTATTATGCCCTTTTTGTTACTAAGTAAAAGTATGTATAAAAAACAGTTGTATTACACCAATACATTATCATCATATAGCCCAGTTTTTATGTTAAGGTGATTTAAGTGTGGGTATTTTATTAGGCTGTGTTTTTTGACTACAGTGCAATTTAGTGGAGCACTTTAATGTAGCTCGCCCAGCCGCGCTGCCAAGCAAAGTCAATACTGCTGACAATGCTAGGGTCTATACACTGATGGCACCCATCCAAATCTCTTCTGTGTGAATCCTGTTTTGGCTGCAAAGGGCACTTCTATATATCCTGTGAGCTCCGAGGGCATTGATTTAAATTACTTTTATTTTTTGTTAGGTTCCCTGAAGCATTTCTTAAACAAACTTTGTTTTGAAGGTGTTGTGAAATGTCTTAAGAAGAAAAAAAAACAGTTTTCAGAGGTCTCACCTTTGGTTTGGGCAAAAAAGTTATTTGGATTAAATTTAAAAAAATTGATTTGAGGGATTAAGTCCAAAAAACCTTTTGCCAGTGACGGTAAAGAGTAACAGATCCAATTTTCTCTCCCAACATCAAGAAAAGAACCAGACTACTCAATAGGTGGCAACCCAATCATGTAGAATGATAACTAGCAAAAAAATAAATAAATAAAAAACATTTTAAAAAACGAGCTTTTAAGTTTCCTTCTTCGGCTAATTTCTGAAATTTAAGTCCCACTGAAAGAGGGGATAACAAAACTGAAAGACAATTGAGCCTTGATTCAGTTTTAACACATACGTATCTGAGAAGGAGACGGCATACTATAAAAAGCCACCAGGGCCATAGCGCTAAATAACAGCAATCACTCCCACAATGAGACTTCATCAATAAAACTGAAGGATGCATTCTAATCTCAGCGATCGTAAGTATGCATATACAGTAGGTAAGTATGCATATACAGTAGGTATTCCGAAGAATGATTGGTTTCACACGCTGATGGGCTATTTTGAAAAGATGCACACAGTAAATTCTCTGCGCTCAACAAGACACGTCTTACAACAACACAAGCATCCTGATAGTATCGCTCTGCCTCGTTCTTAATAGGATTTCTGTTGTGGTGGCATGGATGCTGTGAGGTTTTTGCCTATATTTAATTGAAACTATTCCGATTATTGATCGGAAAGGAATGAATGAGATGGCACTTCCGTAAATACTGTCCTGCCCTCAGTGCTCAGGAATGAAAACCTTCAGTTAAATAATAAAATGTAGATTGTTGAACAGTCGGACGTTCACATTTGCTAAACCTTGGGGAGCAGAAAGGCCTTTTTCAAAACACAACAGACTTACAATTTTCATTTCAAGGCCATGTGGGGCCACATCCACTCATCACTGATGCTGCCCTACATGTATACAAACTGGGGTGGCAGTCTCCAATACATGGATAAACATGAATTCCATACAAAAAATCCCCAGACATAAAACCTCACAGTTCTATTATTTGGACAGAAGTCCATAAAATGCAAAAGAAGAATTTGTGGCTTACTTTCAGGTGGAGGCAACTATGAAACTAATTGTTCAAGGTAACCTCTCTAAATACTTTTTTCTCTTACTTTAAATGTTACATAAGTTACATAAGTTTCCAGGTTGGTGCTTTGATGTCTGACATTTTCAAATGTTTCAGGCATAGTACAGCCTTGGTTTTTATTTATATGAATAATGGCTCTGGATGTAGGAGGTCTCTTTTCAATTTATCATAAATATGAAATATGTTCTGATGTTATAATCTGTTGTACGATCATTTTCAATTTTAGAAAAGTTTGCCATTTGTGCCTGATGTTGTCTTTTTTCCTCAGGTATGAATAAATAACATATGGGTGTGAGACATTGGAGCCGGTGGGGCCGGCAGCCCCCGAGGTAGGCTATTGAAGGGGTGATCACGAGTGTGTGTGCGTGCCCTTTTTGTAGTAGCCTATCGTAAAGCCTATCAAGCACAGTTTGTGTACATGTGGGGTGAGTGATAGTGTGTATTGTGTGTGGTGTGTGGGGAGGCACGCTTACCTGCGGGAGGGGTCGGCTTCGTCCGGCAGGATTGGAGAGAGAGAGACGGAGAAAGAAAAGGGACCCACAGACGGACATAGCCTTTGTCAGATTGTGCTTGTGTGACCAACTTTTAATTAACTTTTGTACCCAATAAAACATAATTTTTACCTTTTACTTCTGTCTGGTGTACTGTTTGGAAAGTGGTGGATTCTGCAAAAACCTGGTCCGGATTCGGGCACGGGATTTGGCCATTTCAAGTCGTGGCACTTACTGCTGCAAATACTATTAAAATAGTACCAGGCCCAACCAGATACAAAATTGGCTTGTGCTGTCCATCTCACCTTCAATAGAAAACATAATTCTTGAGATGACAATGGGGAGGAGGGTGTATGGTGAAAAGTGGAAAGACGTGACCCTCCTGTAAGCCGACATTGGGCTGAGTGTTACAATATAAGTGTACAGGTCTAAAGGCTAAGCAACAACAAGGCTTTGGAATGCTGACACTGGTAGGGCAATATTCCCAGCCACAATGTCTCTCGAGTCATTCAATGTCCTTTTCCGTGTCATACACTTTGATAACAGAGAGGCAAGATTACGTAGAAGGGGACATAGTGAACTGGCAGACATAAGGGATGTTTGGAATAGGTGGGTTCAGAAATTGCCCCAGTTCTACAACCCGTGTCTGTCCATAACTGTTGACGAATGTCTGCTTCCTTTCAGAGGAAAATTTATTTTTTGACAGTACATACCCAGCAGGCCTAAAATGGCATAAAAATATGTGTTGCAAATTGAAATCATACTTGGAAAATGCTAATTTATACAGGAAAAAATCCAGGGGGGAGCACCTGAAAAAAAAAACAGGGTAAGAGGGCTGTCTTGGATTTGACAAAGGGACTTTGTGGTCAAAATGTATTACACTCTCTGGGAGTAGCCATTGAAAAAAAAGCTCACAATGTTAGGAACAATAAGACAGAATAAGCCGGAGCTCCTCAAAGAGATTCTTGAAATAAAGGCCAGGAGGGTGAAATTATCTACGTACGTTCGCTTTCACTGACATCTCTGCACTTGTGTCCTACTGCCCCAAGAGAAACAAACATGTCCACCTGATGAGCACAATGCATAAAGACGCAACGGGGAGACTATAACGAGACCAAAGTAGACAACATACAATCACTGCCACATACAGCTGCTGACAAAAGACTGCACGCTGGCCCCTGGTAATTATATCATTGGTGTTAGCGTTTGCAATGCTTTTTGTCATTTGGAGTAAAAATCAACAATGACTGGCACAGTGGCAAACTGAATCAGAGGAGAAGTTTCTTGTAGCAGCAAAGTTATGCCCTGGTGAAGCCTCATATAAAGAAGTGTGGAAGCCTTCTCAGAGCACAACCAGAGCTGCATCTACCGTGAGGGAGATTCAAAGTCATCCTGAACCCTCAGACAGTCCAGAAGCAGCTGGAGAGCATAGCAGGTGGGTGTCAGGTCTGCGCACACGAAAACAACTCTAAGACCCGCATGACGTCTGGGAAATGCCGCAAGTATACTGTATATGCAAGGCACACTCAACCGTCTGCATGCCTTGTGTGATGTAGGGCCTGACTTTATTGTTGCTTCCACCCCTCCAGCCTTTTCATATTGTGGGGCTAGGGACCACTTGGTAGTGTCTTGCGCCTGGGTTCTAGAGAACAGTGGTCCAGGTCTGGAAGTCCTGTTTGCCTGTATATTGCTAATGTGTACATAATTAGTTGTTCATAATGCCTTTTGGACAAGTCCTTAGACTGATCAATTGTCTATTTTGATTGTTTTTAATGCATTTCAAAAACATTAATTACAAAATGATTATACTTATATCTTATTATTTTGACATATTTAGCATTTGGGGTTTCTGGGACCCCTAACCAAGGACGTACATGTGATATCAACAAAACACAAAGGTTAAACATTATATAAAAACCTAGTTATTACTTGTAACTATCACTTAATTTGACTCACAGTCGCCTTTATTAAGTTCACTGTAACATTAAATACATCCTAATATCATTTCCACATCTCTATAACATCTTAATTTTCTGTTTCTATCCAGCAAAAATATCAGTTTTTGCCAAGCGCCATTAAAAACGTATAGAAAACAGAGGGAATTTAAATAAGATGATAAAGTCTCCTTTTGACAGTTCATCAATGCTTTGTGTGAACAAACAAACTTATTTTCTGCATTGTTTTCTTATAGATCAAATTTAGATGCCTAATGTGCCAATTTGGCAATAGCAGTTTTTGCCAGCCGGTGTTGGTCCAGAGGAGTGGGTGGAAAAATAAAAAAGATCCAGCGCTTAAGAAAATGACACATTCACAATAATATTGTCCATATAGAAGCACTTTGCTTGTGAAAGTAATATTTATGAGTTTAGAATGCAATTTGGAGAAAGGGGAAATCAACATGTGAACTGAAACAGAGAACATTATTAATAGATATGTGGAAGATTCTAAAGAATGTGGAAAATGCCTTTTATGTGACAACCATTTTTTTCCCGACCAAACAGACTTAAAATAAAATGTACCGCAATTGAAAATGCAATACCGTTTTAAAAGGTTTATTTGTTTTTAATATTGTTCTTGCGATACATTTTTATGAAGACTTTTGTATTTTCTTTTCTTTTCTTTTGATGATTAAAAAAAGTTCCAGTGAGAGCTGCGAGATGAAATACCATCTGTTTCCTAGCAACAGCAGCAGGGCCAAACAGCCACGGCAACACCGACGAACGGTTAATGAGGACATGGAAGAATGAGCTTCGTAGACCGCGGTGACCGAAACACAAGATGGCGAGACATGAATGCATTATAAAAGTTTTATTTGATCACATGATAATGATGAAAACATCTGTGTCTAAACGTTTGAGATTTTCAACGGCGTATTTTAGCGTGATCGGACAACCTCTCAAACACGGCTAAGTAACCAGACAGCATGCTCATGATAACGAGCCTGCGTCATTCTCTTCTTGCTGTTACACTTTGTCTGTCTAATACCGTGCCTTTGATGCAGACCCAAAGCGTTTAGTGAACCGTAACCTCGCATATACAATATTGTAAAAATGTGTGGGTGTGAATGTGTGTTGTTGGGGGGGGTTGGGCGGTGTTTGAGTGTGAGTGTGTGGAGGTGTGGATTTGTGTGTTTGTGGGGTGCGGGTGGGTGGGTTTTTTGGGTGAGTGGGCGGGTAGGGGTGGGTGGACGGAGGGTTTGGTATTTGGTTTCCACACTGTTTTTTGTACACTTTTCAATTTTTTTATTTGAACATTTTATTTGGACATGGGGAGGGGATTGTAAAGAGGGGGGGGGGGGGGTGGTGCTTCATAAAAACAATTGTATAAATGTCCTTTTAATATGCCACTGTGACAATGTGTAATATTTCTATAGTTGATGCATTCCTTAAAATAAAACATAAAATTTAAATGTAATTTGTTGAGAATGTTTGACTAAGCACTGGGCACACATCCCTAGCGGGTGTACTGTATTGGCACACAGGATGTTGTTTGCTGGTGTCGTTTCGAGCCTCTTCATTCATGATGAAGCCATTAATATTTTGTCATGAAACTTTTGTGAAAAAATGCAAGTAAACTCAGCACTGTGCATTATTTTTATAAAAAGATAATTATTTTTGATTCTTGCTGCTTCATCTGTAGTCTGAGAGGTTGTGACATCAACTAGACCGGAGACCTGAATCTCTGGAGGACATATTTCTTCCCTTTAATTAGCCAGTTAAAAGCAAGCAAGGAACTCTTATGTTTCCACAGCCAAACCTGTGAGTGCTGGGGTTGGCACTCTACCCCTGAACAGCCTTAAAAGAGGAGAGCTACACAATCATATTGCTGCGTAAGTGTGGCCAGTCACTCTTGCTTGTTAGCCAGCAGACCCACACGGATACAATGATACAATAATGACTCATTCACCGTTTTATAATCTGCAAAAAGTGGGGATTGTCACGTATTACATATATGTATTACATCATGTCACGTATTATTGTCATGCATTACACATATTTACATATATAAGCAATTTTACAGGGTGTTGAGATACCGCATAATGAAACTGCCTCAAATAATATTGTAGGCTATGAATATTTAGTGGGATATTTTACCTTAAAATTAATTCAAATTAGAAAATTGTATTTTAAAATCTATGAAATGGGCTTGATGTAAATTCAGGAAAGCTTCCAGGAAAGCTTCAGGAAAGCTTTGGTATTTATAATATCGGACAAAAGCATCACAGCAAGAATGTCGGTGTGAATTTAACACTGCTGCTGGTGTATATTTATTCCCTTATCCTGTATTCTATAGGACATTCTACTGCTGGACAATAAGCTTTGTCATACATGTCTGAAATGGCATATCGGATATACGTATGCCAATCAAGGGAGTTGTGCAGTACAAGTTGAAAAACGTGTCTGCCTTTTCTGCCACTGTTCAGCCAGAATGCAGGCCCATATAGCTGGAAGATGTCACGGCTTGGTACGGGCATTGCTAGACAACTAAAGTGATGAGAATGGGTACTAAATTCAGCCAATCACTGCTCAGAGCTTAATCATGATGTTTTTCAGAAGAATAGAAATAGGCATGCATTGTAAATCCCCAGAAAAGGTCAGTAGTTTTCTCCCTAGTTTTCAATTATTCTAAATGTCTCCCCAGCACATCAGAAAAAGACCACATATGATGAATTTTCAGTATTATACTGTATTTTCAAAGGATTGGCAACATTTCACAAACTGTGAATATGTTGACTGAATTCAAAATTTGTAATGGTTGGTCAATACATCCTTCATAGCTGAATGGTTGTATGATAGAAATGATAGCTGTAAGAAGACCTTTTCATTGTTTTTGTCAGTCAGTTTTCAAAAAGCATTAGAGCTAAGTTTGTTATTGTACTATGTTTTGACCTTGTGCAGTTCTTTCTTGTGCAGCATGAATTTGGCAGAGATACACAATATAATCTCTGAAGAGCATGTGTGGCATTGTCTGATTATAAACAACCTCCAAATAATCTTTGTCACAAGCCACCGGCCTTTGTGAAAATCTCACAGCCAGTCTTTAAGGCTTTGGGGGTAACCTCACTGTAAGGTAAGGCCCATACCTTTGGTTTGAACCATTCTTAGGCCTGGAGTCAACTTATTTTCTTTCATCTATTTAACATAAACACACTTTGGCTAAATCATTTTGATGCTTGCTGAATTTATTTTGGAGGAATTTGACGTTTTTCCAAAGTGTTTTTTCTTCACTCTACTTCGTCATTAAATGTCTCTTGATCTGTAATGAAATCTAGAAGCCAACTCCCTACAGGACACTTTTCCCAACCGTAGCTTTCTCAGCAGGTGTTCCAGTTAACCACCATGTTTAATTTTGCATTTCCTTTTCGCAAAACCATATGAGCCCACCTTCACTCTGTCGGTAGTCATCATTTGTGTAAAGTACCATTGGGTTTACTGCTTAAAGCAAAGTAATTCAATTTTAGTGTCTTAGCACAGAAAATTTCAGTGTTTGGTAAGACTCATACCTTGTCCATCCATGCTTCCATTATCTAACCTGCTTATTCCTGGTCAGGGTCGTGGGGGGACTGGAACCTATCCCATCATGCATTGGGCGAGAAGCAGTAATACCACCTGGACAGGTCCCCAATCTGTCACAGGGCACACGCACAAATAATTAACAAGAGGCAGGTGTCTGATTTCCACAGTAGATAAGACAAACATTAATGTCTGCAGAATCCCTGTAACCTCAAGCTAACTTCAGAGGCCCAGATCTATTGTCAGGATATGTGCTAAACAGGGACGATTCAATCCAAGTTTGTTTTTTTTGGCCTCTGCATCTGTAATGATTTCAAAGTATGCTGATATTAATATCAAACTCCATACACCAGTCCATCTGGGACAAAATACATTTCTCTTTCCTGGGTCATTCCATCTGCTCTGTCTTACAGTGCGAACCTCCATGGCATAGTCGCACAGTGGTTAGCACTGTCGCCTTGAAAAAAATATATATTAATATATTAATATTAATATATATTATTATATATTGAATCAATCAATCAAATTTTATTCATATAGTAAATTTTTTAAAGAATGTGTCACAATACGCTTCACAGTTTACCTAAACACCCACAGAGCAAGCCAGAGACAACAGTGGAAAAGTCCCTGGAAGACATATAGAAACAAATCTTGCATATTCAAATCAGGGGTGGACCTGGAGGCTAAACATTTGAAGGAATCTGAAATGTACTGTAACTGTGAAAGTTATATGTTGACACAGCTAGTAATATAATTTTATCTTTTAAGATATGTTAAGATTTGTATTTATTTTTTACTAAATCTGTGGTTTAGCGATAGTGAAGGCAAACATAATCAGACAAACTATTAACAATTTGCTCAATTTCTTTAAATGCAGCCTTCTCTCTTTGGCAGCTTTTCCTTTTTAATTAAAGGATATTCATAGAATTTCCTCTGCTGACGTCCACAGACAGTGCTGTTTCTGAGGAGAGAGAGAGAGAGAGAGAGAGAGAGAGAGAGAGAGAGAGAGAGAGAGAGAGAGAGAGAGAGAGAGAGAGAGAGAGAAAAAGAGAGAGAGAGAGAAAGAGAGAGAGAGAGAGAGAGAGAGAGAGAGAGAGAGAGAGAGAGAGAGAGAGGAGGGGTGAGGACCTTGTGTATGGCAAGCTCATATTTAAGTTGATGACATTTGTATTACATATGTGTAAATTACTGCCCAGAAGCAATGGAACCCATCTTCAATTATAACTATTTAGAGGAGGGTCTGAAATTCACATCTGGGAGAGAAACCTCAAACTCCGATAACTCAAACCTACCCTGCAAAAACAGTGGTGTATATTTGACACCCAAGGGTGTTTATATGAGTCCATGGACACCCGAGGGTGATAAATATACACCAGCAGCAGTGTTAAATTCACACCGACATTTTTGCTGTGAGGCTTTTGTCCGTTATTATAAATACCATACGCTTTCATTCTCTAATGTAATTTCCATTTCCATCTCTTCCTGTTTCTTGTACATGATTTCCATAAGTCAAAAACCTCATCCAGGTGCAACCCCCCCCCAGGCTGTACAGACACAACAAATGGCATGCTTGTTCTTGTCAGTAGAACTCTGTTTAAAAGCATATGTTCTTCGTAGGAAGTCATTTTACTGAATTACGTTTTTGCCAATCTGGAGCTATAGAAGTATGTAGTAAACATGGTTGTTTAGAGCACAAAACACTGTGCCTGTCACAACTGATGGAGTAGAACTGCCTGTAAGACTTGCCGCCAACACCTTTCACTGTCTTTGCCACTTCTACCAAAGGAGAAAGACGGTCATTGTACATTTTTCTCATACCTTTTGTTTTCCAGACTGTTGTTAATGGACATCTGAAGGTTAACTGATGAGATCAGCTGAAACGGAAAATCCTCATAGCACAAAACCAATGGTGCCGATTTAACCGCATAGGCCTACCCGAAAGGACATTTCACGCAATGATCCGGTCATCAAATTGGATAGGTTTTCATTAAAGTGTCCGTTACCCGATGTCATGATCATTTTTCTTCGTCTACCATTGAAACCCGAGGCAGTTGACATTGAGGATAGCGGCGTGTCCTTAGTATGATTACACCGATGGGATGTGGCTGTTCATTGTGGTATATCCGCTGGCAGAATTTTGAATTTGCATCTGATATACATTTCTGCCTGAATCTCCAGCAACTTATTTTACCATTGTGGTAGTCTGACAGTGATGATAAAACCCAGTGAAGTTTTATTTTCTTTTTTATTCTGAAGTGAAATGGGGGAGCTCAATATACAATCCAGATAACACTGCGATAAATTATCAGAATTACTGATCATCAAATGTATATTGTAACTGAAAAAAAAATGATACAGTGCCCTGAAGGCAAGATGCATTAAAAACCCTCAAACTGTAAACTCCGCAAATATGCCGGTCATAAAGCAAACCACAGAAAGGAATATCACGTTAACACCAGCAGCTTGCAACGATAAAACAAAGCTTCGCGTATATGCTGCCCCCGTTCTACTGTATCTAGAGAGCCATTTATTATCTGCAACAAGCGTAGCGTTATCTTCCCCGTGTAATTTAAATTTTAGTATAAATATTTACTAAATGAAGCACCAAGGACAGGCGGCGCACTGCGAGGGATTAAGAATGCATTATAACGTCTCTATTTTCGTCAGATAAAAACACCGCGGAGGTAAAAGCGGACTCATTTTAACCCTTCGTATATGTACTATGCCTTCGACGAGTAATTCGGTAATGAGTAATTCATTGGACGAGGAGCAAGGCTTGCTTGTAACCGCCGTGCTCGTGAGGAAATACACAGGAGGCTCGTCGGATCAATCTGTACCTCGCACCCCCCTTCCCTTACTTTCATCTTTGAACCTGTGGGAGTAATTAAAATAAAATCACTCTTTGATCAAGCAATGCTGGATACCGTGTACAATATAAAATGCAAGACTAGGGGTGGGATCCACCATTACTGATGTTCACTCCCCTCTACAGCTCCACTGCAGTGCCGGGTGAAGATTTATACATGGTTTCAGGTGCAATGGATAATGCACATTGTATTGCACTACATTCCGTGCCGCGTACTGTCTGCATAGAAAACACTGCTGTGCCAATAGCAATGCATTGCACTTTCTTGTGATTGCAGAGCACGGTTATACAAGTTTGCAGGTTTCAGTTCTTGACGGAGCGCTAGATTGTCATGGTTTTAAAGGGGCATAATGGCTAGCATGTCCGAATGTGCGCACGATATCAATAATTTCTCGTAGTCAGAAAAATAAATAAAACTTCAGCTCTGAATTAGCACAGAGTCAGTGCTTATGTACAGGGCAGATTTAGAAACAATATTAGGACAAAAAAAATCAAATCATTAGCAGCCATGGATCCTTCAAACTAAACCCATACTCATATTGATACCCCAGCTTACCGGAGCAGAGGGTCTGGGCCATGTTTTGAGCAGCGGACATGTGAGGTAGCAGCATACCCGGGCATCAGCCGACGTCCCGCTCACCCGAGAAGATTGCTGCCTCAGATATCTGCGCTCTCATGCCACATTTTAACAGATAAAGGAGCCCAAGCCCCGGGTTAGACCAGAGGAGCACTTTACAGACACGGCTCTCCAGTGGTCGCGGCGGAGAGATATACTTCACGTTAATTGTCTCGGTTAGCCGCGCCGACCCTTGGGCGGGGGCGCGGAAGAAGGAAAATGAGAAACGTGGATTTATGGGAGGGTTGGCGGTAAAATGCCTCTGTCTGGATTATGTCTTGTCTGAGTTTCTGTTGGTTGGGAAAAGGTGGATGAAAAATGAGAAGCCCTATCCACAGTGATTACCTCTTATCGTCATCTTTGAGCCCAACTGCAGTGCTGCCAATCAGTCAGGCAATGGTGGATGAAATCGTATAAGGTGCGACGTTAGAACAGCAATCAATGGCGGTGCTGCTCGGGAGGATCCCATGCAGACAGTTTGCTTTAACCCTGTTCTTTTTTAATGCCTGCCAGAGGGAAACGCCTGGAGTTTTATTCATCTATTCCAAAGTCTGCAGACAGCACCTCGTTTGAAACGTTCAATCCCTCCAGAACCATATTTATGCAAATAAATAAGTGACCACTGTTTTTGGTACTTTTTTATACTGTGCCGTTAATATTCCCAGAATCAATTGTAAAATGCAATCCAATATTAGAGGTAATTATTCATAGCAGGAGCCCAGTGATATATCAGCAGGGTGGAGAGTGGCGCAAGATGCAAAGCGTAAGTGTACATAAGATGTGTTGTTTTGTTCATATCGTGTGTAATTCACTGGAAAGGCATTTTATCGGTTGACTGATTAAAATAAGGCCTGCACGGCCTTTAAGAGCTTGTCAAGTCACAAAATCAATATGATTATGTTGAAGCAGGGAATGAAAGGTTTCCATGGCAACACATACCAACAGCAGTTTGTGTGTGTGCGTGTATGTGTTCATATATGTGCCTGTGTGTTGTTTTGTGCCTATGTTCGTGCATGTGTCTGTTTGCGTGTTCGATTTTTTATGCAAAGAAAGGGAATTCTTTCTGGATGGTTCCAACTTGCAAGTTGTGAGGAAAATAGAACATGCATTTGAATGTATTCAAGAATTAGAGTAAGCAAAAAGAAAGTAATTCATAATGTAGTCGATTTACAAGTGAAACAAGAATTTTTATATTTCTTATATAAATGAGGGTTAGAGATATTAACTGCATATTTTGTCATTGTAAAAATGAGAACAAACAACCAACATAATTACGAGATATGCAACCCGCATAATTGTTATGTTGTTTCAATTATGTAAGTGTTCCGTCTGGACAAATAAAGTTTTTAAGAAAATGCATATCTACATTTTGATAATAGCAAAGAATTGCTAAAATACGTGTTAAATTATTGTTTCTCATACACTGTGAAAAAGCAAGGCTGAGGGAATTAGAGAAAAGAAATACGAAAAAAAAACGAAAGAAAAAAAGGGATTATTTTGGGTCAATGGAATATCAATCATGTGGTCTACGGCAGAATGCTACGTGTTATATTTTAAAAATATTTCTCAGATATTTTTTGATGACCCCAATATACCCTTGTCACCTCGACATCCCTGCTGAATCGCCATGTGACGTGATGGAAAAAAGCAGACCAAGTTTTCAGCTTTTCTTATTGTACATCAGCACTATTTTATTACACTGAGGGTTTTATGTTTTTTCCTTTCTTTATAGCCCACATTCCTGTTCAGTACAATCAGTTTTGTACCCTTATGTGGGAAAAAAACAACACATGCCGCAGTTATTGGGCTGGGCATCGTCTTCTTTTTTTTCTGAGAATGAAAATAAAATCTATTTATCATTTAGGGTAAAAATAAATAAAAACTAAATTTCATCCAAATCCTTTCAAAATGGATAGGAATCAGCTCGATTGTGACTGCGTATCGAATACATTTTCTAGTCTTAAAAAACCCTATAGTCAATAAAAGATTATTAGTACTTGTGATTAAAGACTGAAGGCTGCACACCATAAATAAAGTCTGAAAGGGTTCCATCAGCTGTGCATTTTTGTGATAATCGCTATGGAGATTGGTTTTATTGTTCACTGCCTCGATGCATCATTCTACAGGGCTCTGTGATACAGCAGTTGTATCTCTTAGTGTGTCAGCCACATTGAGGAAGGTGCTAGAAAGGTTTGGAAAGACTAAGATGGAAAAATGATTCCACTAGAAATGCATAATGCACCAGGAAGTGGTAGACATTACCTTGTACAGAATTATTGTGGCTCATGTAAGGTTAATGCAGAAGGAACCAGTCTTACTCCATCTTTTCTCCCTGCATTGGTGTTAGTTGTGGGATATGACTGGTGGTGCAGGTCATAAAGTAATACTTGTCAGGTCTGATGCTACGTTAATGAAAGAGGGTTCTCTACAAATGAAAGGAAGCAACCAGAGCTGCTGACAGGCACAGTCATGACATGTACCACACTCAGGCTAACTGACATTGCCAGGACTAGATTTAGGAGCCCAGGCCTTTTAACAATGTGACAACTTTACTTCCTGTGTAATGAAATCAGGGCTGAATTACAATCAGAATCTTTCTGGTTTCATCTTCCTCCTACTTACCATAATGTGGTCAAAAAACCAAAACAATTCAAATATAACAGTAGAAGAATAATGTCCATATGGACAATATGAAACTTCGGGGAAGAAGAGAGGTAATATTGAACTTTATTAAATGTGCATTGCTGAATCTAATTTCAAATGTTGTTGAGTGTGCTCAGAAAGAGTTTTCAGTGACATGTTAAAGTGCCTCATCAACGGTTGTTTTTCAAAGTTGGATTATTTTGGAACACCATCAAGAGGCCTTGAATGCCGTTGTGGCATTACACCTTGACACTCACATAGTTTTTTTTTTTTTTTTGAACAGCGTGATATCTAAAGCTTTGATCAGCTTTAGTCGCCACCCATAATATCCCATGTGATTATCAGCAGGCTTAATTCTGAGGACATGTTTCTTTTAAATACGTGTCTCTGACAGTAATCCAGTTAATCAAACCAAGATCACAGACACAAAGGCAATGCAAATTAAGTTACACTTTATTTTCACTTCTCATTTCAACAAACATTGAGACCACATTCTTACTTATTACAGACCAAACAAAGTACAGACCACACTGAAGACCTTAACGTTCATTTTTACATAAGAGCCTTTTTCCAGGAATTATGATAATGGTTGATATCTGTAGAAGGGCTGTTAGCATCACCTGTTGAGTCCTGGGTATTGATCTACAAAAACATTACATCTATAATGATATATTGTGATGTTGTCCAGTATTGATTTGATTGATCAATGTTGAACTTTGGCAGCATACTACCTTTACATAATCAGCATGAGAACATGTGACATCCTTGCAGGGTTGTTGTCCTATCAGAATGGGCCTTATGGAAGGGTACTTGGGTGAAAGGGCAGGAGCTCCACAATGTCATGCAATCAGTCAGCCGTCCATCGCAACAATCTGATTTCTGTTCCTATCAAGACTATTATACCCTGACCGTCCCAAATATTCTCATGCTTTATTGTCACATAAATGGTTGTATTGCTGTTCTTGATAATATCCCTGTGGATGATGATGGCATGATGTCAGGTGGCACCACAATAAATACCCAAGCAGGATGCAAGATATAGTATGAGGCGGTTTATTTCCCAGAAACCAACAGAATGAAGAAAAACAGTCGCCTCACAGTCATGTGAGGTCTAACAAAGACAACGTTCAACACCTGCTTTGATTGCGCTTATCAGCCTCACGTGAACATGCCTGTGCACATGGCTGCTGCTCTCAAATGTCCTGAAGACATCCCCGGTTGTGAGAGGGACCAGGCACTTATGACTGCAGCCAAAGAGGAGGAGCATGCCTTTCTTTTTTGCCCTCTCCCACCTCTCCCAGCATCACAGATCTTCACGAAGCAATGATCCATTGTGAAAGAGGACCGAGGAGTCCGCCTAAAGTGTTTTCAAGCATGAGATATTTCTGTTGCCCTGATAATAAGCAGTGATCTGTGTGGCCATCTGGCCTTCAAATAATGGCTGCGTAGCTTCCTTCCCGCAATTTTAACTACTGGCGCGTGGGTTTCTGAAACCTGGCCTTCTCATTGCAGCGGGATTTACGGTGTGAAAACGACAAATGTATTTTTTACGAGAACACAGTTTACATGGATGAGCAGAGTGTCCAGTGTTTTCTATTTTGTTACTTGTTATTTATTCAGCTGTTATTTCTTCTGTGCTTAGTTTGCTAGTTGTATACAGTCTAGCTTGCACACACTCTTTAATTCAAGCTGGATATGTGTGTCTAAAAATAAATACACACATGTACATGTATATAACTACATAAATTAATGCTTGAGTCAGTACAGTGCACACACAGTAATTTACTGTGCTTTAAACCCAGTTATTGTCATGATGACCAATTGAAATAAAATATAGGGATTGGCATGAACTATTTCCTAGCTACTTTGTATAACAACGCCTGCTATAGTTTTTTTTTAGGACATCCGTGTATTTTTCAACATGGTGCAAGCAGTGGCTTTTTTACCATTCTATGATAATCCGGAAGACATTTGGATGGTAATAACCTTGAAGCCGAGTTTATGAAAGGTCAGATTCACCTCTGACAGATATACTTGAGTCTGAAAAAAGTCCTACGTATTAATAAATCAAGAGAGGTTTGAGGGGTCTACTTCTGCGGTGTTTTGGGGTTTTTACAGCATTTTTTTTGTCCTAAGCCCCCACCCCTGACCCTCACAAAAAAAGGAGGGGAAAAAAAAGATTGCCTTTGAAAGATTGGGATGATGATATTTCAAGTTCTGAACTGAAGCTGTGAAAAATCTCATTTAAAAAACAGCAAGAGGAAGCATAGCCTTGTAAACAAAATTCTATTTCATTGTTAAAAGGTAATTTGTCTCCGCAGTGCAAGGCAGAGCCTTCATAAATAAAACAGTCAGTCTATCAGGTGAGTATTTTTGTGTCACTTTTATTTTGGATTTCTTTTCTTGCTGTTTTCTTCTTCCATTATGTTCCCACATGTAAATCAAACTGGAGACAAAAGAGGGGAAAAGCCTTTAAAATAAGCAATAGGGAAAGCCAACAGGGAATCTTTTTTTTTTTTTTTCAGAAGGGGAGGTTTATTTGTTTTTAAACAGGCCTCTAAAATGAGTTTCAAAAGTTGACAGACACACAAAAAGTTTTTTTTTTTTTCTTTCTTTGCTATGTCTCTAGGACATTTATGCATTTGTACATCTTTATGACAGCGTGCCGACACACAGCGAATAATGACGACAACAGAAAATAATAATGTATTTATTAATTTAGTCATAAATAATATTCCATTGATTTTATGTAAATGTTTAATTACTTCATCAACTTAACTGTTGAATGCACTGATTAGGCATAACGGATTCAAACTCAGCAGACTACTGCTGTAAAAACTGTGCTCATTGTCCATTTAACAAGACAAAGAAATTTTCAAAAATCAAATTTATTAAATGGGTCTAACTGGTTCAATGTATAATTGAGAACTGTATATCACCATATACTTTGATCCTGGATTTGTGAATGCAATTTGAGGAATATGAATGCAATAAAAGCAAGAGGAGTTTTTTTTACATCCACTCTTTTTTTTGTATGTTTTACAAGAGCTTACAGTGAAGGGGTAAACTCATCTCGCTCAACCACCAACAATGTGTAGCATTATAGAGCTAGGCAGGGTGATGCACAACAGCCTTTTTTTTGCCTGAATGCTCACTACACATCGGTTGAGGTGGAGAAGATTCATGCTAAATGATAAGCGATGTGCTGTTGTAAATCTCAGGGAATTTTTTACGTTTTCTGGGAAGATATTCAGATAAATCAGCAAAGCAAATGAATGGTTAACTTCATGATGCATGACCCAGCTGGCCTTGCAACTTTATTTATGTAATCAGTGGGCTACTAATACACATTTTTGGGCTTGCTCGTCTGTATGCCATGGGCCAACAATCAATCCAATGCACCGATGTTGGCTGCCAACACTGGCCCAACAAATATTAGAAATAACTGCCAAGTGGGCTTTGAGTTTTGGCAAAAAAAAATCGCCATTGGGCTACTATACTAATCCCTGGCCAATACAGACTGCTGACAGCTAGTCATGTGATTGGCCATATCAGAAGTATCCATCTGTGTTTAAAAGCTAACAGGTAACATAGGGCCAATTTGTCACTGCCATATTTAGCCAAGGTTGGGCACAGTT
The DNA here is from genome assembly GCA_022702515.1 of Ilyophis sp. 1 JC-2022. Lineage (NCBI taxonomy): Eukaryota > Metazoa > Chordata > Actinopteri > Anguilliformes > Synaphobranchidae > Ilyophis > Ilyophis sp. 1 JC-2022. The sequence continues at coordinate 16,696,964 of CM040400.1, read as the reverse complement.
ACAAAAGCAGCTGTTTGGAAGGGCCAACATTGTCTTTTAACTGATCAAATAATGTTGGAGGCAAGTTTTGGAAAATGAGTAATGGTTTATCTATTCTAGCATAGGGTGACCATATTTTGGATTTCCAAAAAAGAGGACAGTGTTAGACGGGCGTTATGAACATAATTGTCTGTTTATATATGGTCTATGGAACAAGAAAATCCTAAACAGACATTTTAGGAATTTAGAAATCCCGTCTGGACGGATATTTTCGGTCCCAAAAAGAAGAAATGTCCTGGAAAAAGAGGACGTCTGGTCACCCTATTCTAGCATAACTGAAATAGTACAACATTTTGTCTCGATAGTGACCAGAATATCCACCGATATCCAACACTGAACAACCAATTCACATTTTTCAGGTTCCCGTGGTGAACTTGGTGTAATGTAATGTAACTTGGGTCTGAGAACTATATGCGACTTGAATGCACTACGCCTATAGAGTGGCGCTGTCCAAAATGAACACATTATGTCTCACAGTTGTTTCAACTGTGATTTTACCACATATTGAAATAATTAAACCTTAATTAGCTTCTTTTGCAACAACTAGAGCTATTCTGGGGTGAATTAGAACTGACAGCAAGCTAGTTGCCATGGTAATTAGGAGGCGCAAGTCACGCTTCTGACAGACAGCCTCTGGTCAAACACATAAGAAAAGATGATACATAAAACATATGATATAAAAATCTGTTGAGCGCATAATTAGGCCACCGCCACCAGGGAAAACACAACCAGAAAAGTAAATCAAACTTCTCCAGGCCACACAGATTGATTTTGCACTCAAACATCTTGTTAAGTATCTTTTTTGAATGCTTTTTTGTTCTTTAAGGGCTGAACATCTCAATGTACACTGGTTGTGAAATTTGTGTGATTACTGACGTAACATATGAATGTAATTATTATCTTTATTTTTGACCTGCCAAGTCACATTTGCGCCATACCGAAATATGCAGAAGCCCTCATTAAAAACATGCACTGGGGAATGATTTTAAACAGGTCTTGTGTTGGGGAAGCCCATTCAGGACCGACAGAATTAAATGAACTCCAAGAGTTTAGTCAGCTGTGGCGTGGACTCTTTATTTGCTGGTGTATCTAACCAGCATCAGTGCACACCGAGAGTATCTTGGGGCTGTTTACAGTTCACTACAGAAAATGAACACCTCAATGAATCCACAGACAGTTACTAATGGGAAGCTGAAGGTTGTATAAACTGGTGAAATTCATTAATTAATTGTTTATTTATTTTCAGTTTCTGTCTCTAAGGACCAAAATCTTAAATAACTCATATTTATTTTCTTCACATGGTACACATGATATAATTTGAAGTAAAAAAAGTAGAAGCACACTTTGTGTTGGTGAGGTGCAAACACGCAAGTTAAACTTAAACAACTGAACTTTGGTCGAACTTTGGGTTGTGTAGTTACCTGGCCATGATATGAGTCCAAATGGTGGCGAAATATGTTCGTTAGTTGTGCTCCCCTGGGGTGATAATCCAGAATAGGGTATTTGTCGCTCTCCATTCACTTCTAGGGCAGCTAAAACGATCTCAAAATGACACTACTAGCACGTATACAAACGCGAACGAAGCGGATTCTGTCAATTCAAACATTAACCAGTTTTTGTGCATATTTTTTTTTGTGTAATTAAAATTTGTTATAAAAGTACTATTTTTTTCAATGTTGTTAGCAAGCTACCAGAAAAGACAAGCAAAATGACAGCAGGTCGTTTTTTTTTTACCATAGATACTACCAGGAACGCTTGCTTCTGTGGAAATTTGAATATATAACCAGATGGAAGCAAGCCCTTTGGTGTAGGCCAGGGGTCGGCAACTCCAGGCCTCGCGAGTCGGTGTGTATGCATGTTTTTACTGCCACCAGTTACCAATTATTTAATTAACCCTATCGTTTGCATGATCTGATATTTTAATCTACATATCCGCGATATGAACAGCAGCTGATGAATGTTCTTGTGCCGGTATGCGTGTATTGTAGCGTTTTATCGTTCTGTAATTTACGAGTGAATTGGTGATTGGTGTGTATGACTAATTAGCAGTGTTGGGGAAGCTACGTTGAAAGCATAACTTTGCAAGCTACCAATTACTTCACACTGGAAGTTGAACTACAGCAAAGCTACCCTAGGAAGAAATCTAGTTTGGTTAACTCAAGCTACTTAGAAAAAGTAGTTCAAACTACTGATCAAATTGACAATGTACATGTGATATGAAATTATAACAAAATATAATACAAAAAAGTAACATGCCAGCAAAAAATGCCACATAATTGAGTTTATTGCAAAAAGTGCCCACTTGTTCACACATCATACATAAACCAAAAAAATTAAATACCCCACTTTTCATGGGAAAGTGCGAAGAATGTCAGCCTTGGGGTTTGTATACAATGTCCATCAGTCAGACACCTGCCTTCCAGAAACTAGAGTCCAGGTAGGGGTATTGCATCAAGTAGGATTACTCAGTTAGCCAGGTAACTTCTAAAATAGCATTCAACAACTTATCTGAACATTTGTTAATAAATAGCAATAATCAATAGTTATGACTAATTGACACCTAATATATTCAAGTTTCGTTTTACAAATTCAGATTCAAAACATTAAAAACTAAATCCCAAAACAATCCCATCTGGGCTTTTCACAAAGACAAAATTGCAAGTTGTAGTTTCAGTTGTTAACTACACAAAAAATGGCAAAAAAGTAATTTAACTATTTGAATCACTATGTACATATAAATGTAGTTGAACTACCAGCAAGCTACTGCAAAATGTAGTTAAACTACTTAATTACACGTAGTTCACTACTCCCCAACACTGCTAATTAGCTGATTGAGCTGTGGTAACTGGTTGCAGTAAAAACATGCATACACACCGGCCCGCGAGGCCTGGAGTTGCCCACTCCTGGTGCAGCTTATGGCTTATTTTAAGGACCACCTAGGTCAGGGGTGTCAAACTCCAGTCCTGGAGGGCCGCAGTCTCTACGGGTATTTGTGGTTTCCTTTCAATCAGCACCCAGTTAAAGGATTGAGAACAAGGTGTGTGGGCTTCTTAGCCAATCAGTGACTTAAATTAAACTCACCAAAAACCAGCAGACACTGCGGCCCTCTAGGACCGGAGTTTGACACCCCTGACCTAGGTGCTGTGTCTATTTAACCATTTTGGAGTGACTGGGCTATTATTACTTGGCACTTGAAAGGTATAGCCGCCACTCAAGGAATGCGGATCACAGAAATCTCCAATCAATGAAATTAAGCCCTGATTGCTGACAGAGATTATCTGTCAATCAAGGGGTGATGGCAATGTTCCAAATTCAAATCAATCAAGAGTTCCTATTCCAGGTAAACCAATTAGTACAGGCTGTGTGAGAGCTGTTACATTCATCTTTGTACGTGTTTATTTCAATACATAACATAATAGATCTTCCCCGAGAGCAGGGGTTTTTCTCACATCCTGGAGGGCAGCAGTGTCAGCAGGTATGTATGGTTTCTTTTCAATCAACAGCCAATTATGGCCTTTCCAATCAATGATAAAATAATCACTGAAAAAAAAAAAAAAAACAGTAGTCATTACGGCCCTCTTGAACTGGATTCTGATAACTGTGCCCATGAGATACACCACGAGTCAGTCAATAGCATTCACTTCTGTCAGGCCAAGGCTAGTCCTCACACTAGTGGACTTTTTTTTTTGTATCAATCCAGAATGTTGTCTGTTTTGTTTGATGAAAGAGTCCATATTAGGACATACTTTGTATGATAATCTAAGAGGCTACAATTCAGACCTGGAGGGTATACTGCAAAGCAAGATTGCAGTGTTAGCTAGATAACTCCTCTGAGTAAAACATGGAATAGCTTGTTTTACTTTATTCCATTGCACTTTAATTCACTTAAATGATTCTGTCGGATGTCTTTGTTTGATATGTTTGTTTGTGTGTTGTGGGTCTGCCCCACTGTCTGTATTTTTTTTGTTGTTGCTGGGGCTACAACTGAAGTTCCCTAATTGGAAAATAAAAGTTATTCTATTCTATTCCATGTTCCAGACTTTTCTGCGCTCTATTGATCTTTCCTGGTGCATTTCAGCCTGCTAGAAGGGGAAGATGGGAAGGTTTCAGGGGTGTCAAACTCCGGTCCTAGAGGGCCGCAGTGTCTGCTGGTTTTTGGTGAGTTTCAGCACAAGTGATTAATTTAAGTCACTGATTGGCTAAGAAGCCCACACACCTTGTTCTCAATCCTTTAACTGGGTGCTGATTGAAAGGAAACCACAAATACCCGTAGAGACTGCGGCCCTCCAGGACTGGAGTTTGACACCCCTGGTTTACACCATTGGGATTATTTAATTGTTCCAGTACACCAGTGGTTCTCAAACTCAGTCCTGGGGGACCCCTGTGTATGCTGGTTTTCGTTCCAACCACAATTGCAAACCCAGAATTTTAACAAGCTGTTAATTTATCTTAATTAGGTGCTTTTCATGTTTAAAGGGATTATTTACCATCTTAAACCACCTTATCTTAGCAATAGCTATGCATACCATGAATAATAAAAGTCCAATATTGACATTGTGCTATACTGAAAACAATTACAAAAAGAGAGGTAAAAATATTTTAATGATCAAAGGAAGACATGAGGTGGATCCTAATTGGTGAAATTGTGGACACATGGCCACTAAAACTAATAATTTGTTAAATAATGAAGAATTCAAAGACAAAGCAAATAATAACGAGCCAAACCTGCATTGTGTTAATAAATTTAAGGAAGAAATTATGAATGAATTTAAACCACATGTGTTCAACAACCTAATTAGGAGCCAAATAGGAGCCTTTTTAAAATTGTATTAGGTAAATAAAATAGTTAACTCTGTGGACATGGGACTTTGGATAAAGGCGCTATATAAGTGCAGTCCATATTCTTCATGGCATGCATAGCTATTTCTGACAATGTGGTTTAAGATGGTAAATAATCCCTTTAAACATGAAAAGCACCTAATTATGATAAATTAAACAGGGGTGTCAAACTCCGGTCCTAGAGGGCCGCAGTGTCTGCTGGTTTTTGGTGAGTTTCAGCACAAGTGATTAATTTAAGTCACTGATTGGCTAAGAAGCCCACACACCTTGTTCTTAATCCTTTAACTGGGTGCTGATTGAAAGGAAACCACAAATACCCGTAGAGACTGCGGCCCTCCAGGACTGGAGTTTGACACCCCTGACAGCTTGTTAAAATTCTGGGATTACATTTGTGGTTGGAACAAAAACCAGCGTATACAGGGGTCCCCCAGGACCGAGTTTGAGAACCACTGCAGTACACCAAGCAAGCTTTGCCAAATGCAGAAAAGTATTTGAATCCAAAACAAATACTATTTGAGCCCAGGGGGGTATACGAAGAAGCAGGATTTCTGAGTTAGCTGGATAACTGCACTGCGTAAAACCCGGAACCATCCCAATGCTGGAACACGTACTGAAGTAAAAAAAGAACTGTTCCGGGTTTTACTGCAGTTATCCAGCTAACTCAGTAAGGCTGCTTCGTAGTACACCCCCCAGGTCTGCTACAGTTACAACTGTAACTGTTATTATAACTGTCATTGGTCAAATAAGAATTCAGCAGAACATGCAGGATGACAAGCTGTTAAGAAGGCAGATTGGCAGTTTTTATGCCCAGAAGTTAATATTGATGGAAAATCTAAGCTGACAGGGTTCAGGAGGCCCTGGGGAGAGTCTTCTCAGGTTCAGTGCAGCCAGAATATCTTAAAATGGAAGGACGTGGTACCACACAGAACAGCGGACCCTGTCCAGTTCCCAGTCCCAGCTCTGGAGCAGCAGTAGCAAAGCCAAGGCTGCATCCAACAACCGTCCAATACCGATTATCACAACACATCACAACTCTACAATGTAACCCTGTGTCTCCATGAAATAAGATACCGATCTGCAATTCCACACTAATAAAAGTGCACGTTTGTGCTGCATAAGTCACCCTAATCTCAACTGAGCACCCAGCAATTCATTTTCTGGTTCACTTGTTATTTAAAATCATCAGATATCATCCAAGCTTACCATCACTTGCTGCATTACCATTCTAAAGTTCATTATATAATTAGTCTGAATCCAATAAATGTTATTTTACCTCCTATCATTTCTCTGCGTTATCTCATTTAATCTTAAGTAGTTATTTATTTACGTATTTATTTTTTGCAAAAAATCATTTTTCTATTGATTTCACGGGAAACAGAGATAACACCCTGCCTGCCTCGAGACAAATTATTATAATGAAAGATTGTACGAACAACCACAACAAAATACAAAAATGCTATTCAAATTAGTTTTTTATTTAGTTTTTTTTATTATTATTGGCATTTCATATGTTCTTGGAAGTTAGGTTCTACTGATTAAATGAGACCCAAACTTTCAATATTATATTTCAGTCTTTTGAATTAATTATTACTTTCAATTCATTATTTTGTGCCCCAGTGATGGGAACAGGAATAATAAGGCCATGAGATGTCGTCATATAGTATTGTTACTGTCCCAAATGGAATATGCTCAAATAATATCAGTGCCTCTGTTCATAACAGAAGAGCGATATTGCTGCGCAGCATGGAGCGCGAGGAGGATGCAGAGGCACTTGTTATACATCAAACCAGGCCATCTCCAGACAACACAACACAGAGCAAACATCTCTGAGCCAAGTGTGTTTGAAACATTAACAATTTTCAGCAAGGTTACAGAGACCGCCGGCATATTTCAAAAAGGCTGCGCACAGGGACGCCGTGTTCCACAGCGACGTCCGCTGTTGGCACCCAGGTGATTTAAAGAAGCCTCGCGAGTTAATGTCGTACTCATAGGTGACTCCAAGGAAAACATCGTTCGCAGGAGTCTTCCTAAATCACTGCTGTCCCAGCATGCAAATTCAATTAGAGAGATTAACGGCGGTGACATCCGTTTGATAGTGTTGATACCGCGGAGTTGTGCGGCGACAAGTTTGGTGCGTTTGTTCCCCGTCTTTCCTTTTTTCGTCGGTTCCAGTGTGCCGCAAGCAGTCACCGAGGCAACAGTGATTGGCATGTGATGTTCGCACACAATGATGTACAGTGAAAAGTTTCTCTTCAATACAAATTTAGGCGATAAACTGTAAACCAGTAAGAGCCGTGAGAATAAATTAAGCATGACGACGACTTATCTTTATTTATTTAAATTGTAATTGACATTTACGCTAAAAGTGACTTTTATATTTAGCAACTTAAATTGCTTAGCACTATTATATTACATCCAATGCTAAAAATGAGAATGAATTATATTAGTGCATATCAATCAACCTTGCTTTTTAGGAGTGGCTATGCTATACCTGTACTGTACTATCAAACATTTTTAAACATTATGTAAATTCAGGCTGAAACATAGTTAACTGTCATGCCTCAGTTTTTCATTGCATCAGTGATACCATAAACCAAGTGGCTCTTTAAAGTGTCTTAAACGTTTCCCTCTCTCAGGAAAAAAAAGTAGATGCATTCTCAACTAGTAGAACAACTGACTAAAGGCTCTTGTCCTTTGGGATTGGCACATTGCCTATGCAATATGGCAGTCTAATAATACAGGAGCTATTCAGGTGCTCTAAACTTATTTTACAGAATATATGTATTTAATCTCTATTTAATCTCTAGAATTGAGATAGCCATGGTAACCAGTGTATTGTGAGAAAAAACAGAGTAAGAGGATTACAGATGTATTTTCAACCCAGTTATACTCATAATACATATAAGAATAAGAATCAACGTGTGATTTTACTTGACACGATCTGATACTGAAGTTATGGTTTAGTTGATTTACTCATTGTACTATGGAGGTAGATTTCTATAAAAAACAAACAAGCACAAAAGTTGAATCCACAATTGTATTTACCATCCACACACCTCTCAATTTGTGTTCGTAGATATAATCCACAATTGTATTTACCATCCACACACACACACCTCTCAATTTGTGTTTCGTAAAAATAATCCACAAGTATATGTTTTCCATCCACACACAAACACCTCTCAACTTGTGTTTCGTAAATCATCATTTGGATGAATGCAAAAATGATATTCACAAATGCAAATAACATTTACAGATATGTTTCCAATGTTCACATGTACAAATCAAAAGCTTGGCTTGCGAACTGGCAAATCTACATGTTCCAAACAGGTGTTTTTTGAACTTCACAGTCTTTTTTTTGCCCTTGTCCCAACTTTTTTGGAACGTGTTGCAGGCATCAAATTTGGAATTAGCGTATATTTACAAAAATCAATAAAGTTGATAAGGTAAAACATTACATATATTTTCTTTGTACTGTTTTCAACTAAATATATGTAAACGAGAATTTACAAATCACTGTTTCCGCTTTTATATGCATTTTACATACTGTCAACTTTTTTCGAATTGGGGTTTGTATAAGATCAGACCACAGGAATTCAGACATACTGCTAATTATAAAATTAGCTAGTTAGGTAAATTTTAAATTGTACAAATTTTTTGGATTTGAAAAATATTTCATCCAAATTGGATCAGAAATGTATGTGCTAAGGCTGTTATGGACACACAGACGCAAGTGATTACAATACCCCCGCTCGCAGTGCCATGCGTGCGAGGAGGCTAAACAGAGGCAATAGAAGCAATTTTACAGAGGCAATAGAAGTTACAGGGCAATAGAAGTTACAGATGGATTCAAGAGCCTTCTATAGATTAGCAGAAAAAAACATCATGAGTGATACTATAAATTCTGTAGATTCTGTGAAAATGTATCCCTGGTTACCGATGAACAAATGAAGGATTTTTCATTGCTGTTATGTAAGTGTAACATGTTTCACTAGAACATCTGTCTGACTCAGACTAAGCATGGCTAGCCGACATTTCATTGAATGCAGTACATTCACTGAAGTGATTTCTCTTCTGTTGGTACAACACCATCACTCTTCTGTAAGGACACATGGCACCATGGCATTTATTCAGTGAAGCACTCTGTGACAGTTTATTTTTTTAAGTGATTTACTAGTCATACAGAGGTAGTATACCATGTACATGGTTTCAAAATCTCGTATTTTCCTATTTAAAAAAGTAAAATACAACATAAGACTGACTGGTTGTTACACACTCCCTAGAGGTAATAGACCTTGAAGTTGCTTTCAAAGCTCTACATTTTCCTTTAAAAAAAAAAAGCAATACATGTGACTGGCTGTTAAATAGGGACAGCAGACTTTATAGGTGTTTTGAAATGTATGTATTTCTTCTTATAAAAAAGAAAAACTGCTGTGGTATTTCACTGTCATTGAAAGATTTAAAACCATACAGCTGGTTTTGAATGTTGACATTTTGTTTTGAATAGAGGGAAAAGATATGGAAAACATAAATATAATATAATTATGGACAGAGGGCAGGGTGTGGGAGCATTGGTGAGAGGTTAAGAATCATAAAATGAGTTCATATGTATTCGATTTTTCTGAGTATTCAGTATTCAGATGCAACTATTTGAGTTTAAGAACCAATGTTTTAAATTTCAATTAATTTGTTTCCATCCCACTTTCAAAAACCCAGGGCCAATGCAATGCAAGTTTTTAAAATCTATAACTTGTAAGCACACAATTTAGCTATTTTTAATTATTAGTTATCATTATTATTATTACAAAATACTAGTTCTGGATCAATGTGACTCCTAAGTTTCTCAGTTAGTAACGATTAGCACAGGCTTAGCCGTATAGCACAGTCATTGTGGGTTTTGAGATTAGTCTATGTCTTTAGTCCTGCAGAAAGAGCTCTACCCTTACCCTGCCAGAGAGAATCAGCCAGGATTCCTCCATTAGCTGTTCCATAAAATGCAGCCAGTGTACACAGGCCACTGGTTGCCACGAGGGAGAGATATGTCACTCTTTTAATCAGAATTAGCAGTACTATAGCCTTGAGGCCACAATATGTGTGGAAAATAGCCACTGGCTCACTGCCTAAGTGTGCCGGAGAAGTGTGGGATTCTTCAGGTGCAGTGTTCCTTGCACATGTCTGAGTGGTACAGGGGTGACTTGAGGCAAAACAAACAAACAAACAAAAATAAAGAAATGAAAAAAACGAAACAAAAAAAGGCGGCCATCTTGAATCAGTTGCTTAGACCAGTGTTTCCCAACCAGTGTGCCGTGAGAGATCGTCAGGTGTGCCGTGGGAAATTATCTAATATCACCTAATTAACCATTGTCGGGTGTCTGTGCTGTAATAAAGTGTGGCAGATTAAAAAAAAACGCATTTATTAAAAAACAGAAAACAAATATTTCCCAAAAAAACAGTTCTTCATGCTTTGGCTTTTGCCTACTATACACTTTGTGAGTGCTTTGGTTCCCCTTTAAGGAGGGTCATCCTTGTCGCGACACGTGACAGTGGCAGTTTGGGATCACAGCAAGACGAGCAAGTGACAGTGATGGAGAAGTTTTTGAGAAGAGAAAATGCAAATGCCGAACAGGGCCCTGGACAAAATTCGGACCCAGATGAAGGCCCTAGTATGAGTGGTCGACAAAAGAAAAAAGAAAAGACGGTGAGCTCGAGGCAATACAGCGAAAGCTATCTTTCATTTGGATTTACTTTCACCGGGGATGCAACGGCACCGACTCCGCTGTGCTTGGTGTGTGGTGAGAAGCTATCCAATAACGCCATGGTGCCAAGCAAGCTTAAACGCCATCTCCAAACGAAACACCCTTCCGTTCAAAACAAGCCGATGGACTATTTTGTACGCTTACGTACAAACAATGAGAAACAGGCAACTTTTTTTAGAAAAACCACAAAGGTAAACGAGAGAGCCCTCAAAGCTAGCTACCTTGTTGCTGAACTTGTAGCTAAATCAAAAAAGTCCCACACTGTGGCAGAAACATTAATACTGCCAGCTTGTAAAGCCATTGTAAACGAGATGCTCGGCCCTGACGCGGCCAAAGAGATAACTAAAGTGCCTCTCTCAAATAACACAATTGCCAGACGTATTGATGACATGTCTGCGGATATCGAAACTGTTGTTTTAGAAAAGATGCGCATCAGTAAGAAATTTGCCTTGCAACTTGATGAGTCGACGGATATTAGTGGACATTGTCAGCTCTTGGCCAACGTGCGTTTTGTGGATGGAGAAGCCATTAGAGAAAACTTCCTATTTTGCAAGGCACTGCCAGAAAAATCAACAGGAGAGGAAATATTTCGGGTCACGTCGGAATATCTTGACCAAGGAGGACTTACGTGGGAAAACTGCACAGGTGTCTGCACTGATGGAGCCGCAGCCATGGTCGGGCGCCTCAAAGGCTTCGTAAGTAGGGTCAAAGAAAAAAACCCAGATGTTATTGTTACGCACTGTTTTTTGCACCGCGAGGCCCTCGTTGCAAAAACCTTACCAGCAGATCTAGCTCCTGTGTTGGATGATGTTGTGCGCATAGTGAACTTTGTGAAGACGCGACCTTTGAAATGTCGCTTATTTGCGTCTTTGTGTGAGGAAATGGGAGCGGAGCATAAAGTCTTATTGCTCCACACGGAGGTCCGGTGGCTGTCGCGCGGCAAAGTGCTGGCCCGTGTGTATGAGCTACGAGAGGAACTTAAAGTTTTTCTGACAAACGAGAGGTCCGATTACTCAAAGCTGCTTGCAAGTGATGAGTGGTGTGCAAAGCTGGCATACCTGGCTGATATATTTCATCATCTGAATGAACTGAACACACGGATGCAAGGCCGAAATGAAAACCTGCTTACAAGCACTGATAAAATGAACGGATTCCGTTTAAAGGTGCAGCTCTGGCAACAACATGTGCAGCGTGGCAACCTTGAGATGTTCCCACTCACCGAGAAACTGCATGATGGCAACACTGCTGCAATGTGCGAGGTGATTTGCACACATTTGAAAACTCTTGAGGAGAAGTTGTCATTTTATTTCTATTCAGCCTTCACAGAATGCCTTGACTGGATTAGGGACCCATACAGCTCAGCATCCGTTGCTGGAAAGGACATGACTTTAAAGGAGCAAGAGGAACTCATTGAACTGAAACAAGATCGTGGTTTAAAGCTAAACTTTGCTGATCTTCCTTTGGACAGTTTTTGGTTATCTGTTGCCAAGGAGTTCCCCATTCTAGCCAACAAAGCTATTTTGACATTGCTCCCGTTTTCAACCACATATCTGTGTGAGCTGAGCTTCTCAAGCTTGACTGCGATAAAAACTAAAAACAGAGAGAGACTGAGAGCTGTTGAGGAAGAGCTTCGTGTGTGTCTTTCTACCATTACTGCCAGGATATCCATTTTGTGTTCATCGAAACAGCCCCAGGTTTCCCACTAAGTATAAATACATTAAAAAACTATATTATTAACTATATGTATTATAATAAAGGTCATCTAATCTAATATGTACTGTGTTAGAGTGTCATTTTGTGTCATTTTGGTTGGTGGTGTGCCCCAGGATTTTGTAAATGTAAAAAATGTGCCGCGGCTCAAAAAAGGTTGGGAAACACTGGCTTAGACATCTGTCTTGCTGTTGCTAACTGGGTCACTTTGACCCGTTTTTATCAAATGCAGAGATAAGAGCACTGGCAACAAACCAGGCTGCTGACTAATTCCATGTGAACACACGCTATATAAACGATCAAAAGTGACTGTGCTCTTCCACCAGACTCGCTGCGGATTGCAGAGGAATTGCCAACTTTACGTCAGCTGGTGAAACTGACTCAACCGTTTTGGATTTTCCCCATTGCCCCTCTCTCCTTTTCTCTCCCCCCTCCAGTATATCGACGCAAAGATAAAAGATTGTCTTGATTCGCAAGCTGATTCAACGAGTAATCGCGAAGAAATTCTTCAGACAGCGGAGGCTGACACTCCCTCTAATCTCCCAAATGGCTGACCATGAACCAGGACTGCCATTCTACCTCCCCGATTGTGGGGGCACGCCTGAAAGGTGCCAATCATGCTAACACTGCACTTTTGATTCGATGTTCCCAGACGTCAATCACAGATGCTGACTGGCATCGCGACATGATTAAGCTTCTGTTAAATTGGCTTCTCTGAGGAATGAAATAAACTTAGACTCGGGACAGTGGGGAAGCAGCTGAGAGGATAATGGGGGCGTTGGAACACACAGTGCATTTCCGTGTTTAAGTTGGAGAATTACAGCCTTCCTCCCGTGAAATGGTAAACTTTAGAAAATTAATTATTGAGGTGTACAGTAATTAAATGCACGGCGAAACTTTAAATCAACAAAACAAATTGCTTTTCATAATTGCGTTACTTTTTTCCCTCACACTTTGCGCTGCATGCACATAGATTGGTCCCAGGAGATAAGAGTTGCGATGTGCAATGACACATCTAGAAAAAACATTAATCAGAAAAGGTAATGCGCAACACAAGCAGAAGTTCTCTACCAGAACACTATTAATATCGTCATAAAAAAGTGTTATATGTTAATGCCTATCATTTTATATATGCAATTCAGAATACATAAAATACATATGTTAATAAGCTAAAATATAGTTCATAGGCCTATATTAGAATATATACAGTATGACACATTGCCAGTTTAATACATGTAAGCAAGTGATGCATTTTCAAACATGTAATACAAACAAGAAAATAAGAAATTAAGCACAGTATAGCAATGCATAAGTCATGCATGACACATACTGAACATACATTTCTTGATTTTCGAACACACAAATGCACACACTCACATGCATATACACACTAATTTGATAGCTTTATATATTATTAAATCATTCTATATGGCAGGTACATGGTAATCATGAAGATTTCAGTGTCCTCTTGGGGGAAAAAAACATATGATTCTTATAATTTTTTCAGCAAGCTCTGAGCTTAAACAGCCATTTTAAATTAAGCATAATTGGCCCTGGGTCAAAAACAATGGCAATAAACTTTGGTCTGTGCTCAAAAAATTGATTCAGAATTGCAAATGAAATCTGCAGGCGTACTCTGAGAACAGGGTTATCCACCTATAGCTTCCCAGGTGAGGAAAAGCAAAAGCCCTGGAGTACAAAACAATTGCATAAATCACGCCCTCTAACTCTCTGTTTAAACTCGGGGCCATTCTGAGGGAAAACCTATGCATTTTAATATACCTTTTTTTGCTTCTGATACATTGTTTGTGAAATTGCCCCTTCATTTATTTACCTTTGAACTGATAAATATGAAATGTATGCAGATTTCTTGTATTCGTGTTCCACAGTCCATCCATCTTCACATAGTTTTTTTTTTTTTTTTCACCAAACGTAACTCATGAAGATCAGAGATCTTCATTCAAGGCCTAAAACGTTCCTAATCTGAGGTTCACTGTAGCTTTCCGGCATAATATTTGTATGTTTTAAGTAAGAATGCCTTGTGAAGGAAATAAACAGCTCACGCAGTGTTTTTTATACCATACAATAATTTTGTTAAAGTAATTGTTTTGGCAGTGATTAGAACTACACAAGAATGCATTGATGTTTGAAATATTTTTTTAATTTGTAACTTTTCTGCACATATACATCACAGCTGACCATGAAACGCCAATATGAAAACTATAAGGAACTGTACTGAAAATAAAATAAAAATTTTTTTTTAAAAACTGCAACAACCTGACATAAAGATCCCATAAATGGTCGCGGTGTAGTATAATGGTTAAGGAACTGGCCTTGTAACCGAAAGGTTCGATTCACAGGTAGGACGCTGCCGTTGTACCCTTGAGCAAGGTACTTAACCTGAATGGCTTCAGTATATATCCAGCTGTATAAATGGGTAATATATATTTTTTTTTAAATCCTAAAAAGTTGTGTAAGTCGCTCTGGATAAGAGCGTCTGCTAAATGCCTGTAATGTAATGTAATGTAATAAATAACAACATGGTCCTGTTCCTCAAACAGCATAAGGCCTATGCAGCTGTAAATGCGGAACTATTGTGATGAGCCATGGTAACACTGAATGAAGAAAACTATAAGCACGATCATATTTTTAATATGCCCTTCAAAAAATTATTATTAGTTTTATTGTCAACATCAGTACTGTAAACCTTAGTATCGTGTAAAAACTAGTAAGCTATTTGATTGTATTTTTAGTAAGTTGACTGTTAACTAGTAGTAAGCTGCTAGTTAGTAAGCTATTTTAGCTAGGTCAACACAAGGTAAACATGGCTAGCTAACATGAACAGCTGTGGGAATTGGCCATGACCAAACGTATATGGACACCTGCTCGTCCAATGTCTCATTCCAAAATAATGGGCATTCATATGGAGTCGGTTCCACCTTTACTGCTGTAACAGCCTCCACTCTCCTGGGAAGGCTTTCAACTAGATTTTGGAACATTGCTGTGGGGATTTGCTTCCGTTCAGCCAGAAAAGCACTTGTGAGGTGGGGCACTGGTGTTGGGCGATTAGGCCTGGCTGGCAGTCGGCTTTCCAATTGATCCCAAAAGTGTTCAATGGGGTTGAGGTCAGGGCTCTGTGCAGGCCAGTCAAGTTCTTCCACACTGATCTCGACAAACCATTTCTGTATGGACATCGCTTTGTGCACGGGGGCATTGTCATGCTGAAAAAAGAAAATTGTGAGCTGTAGCGTTAATATTTGCCTTCACTTGAAGGGGCCTAACCCAAACCAAGGGGGGTCCGGATACTTTTGGCCATGCAGTGTATCTCTATTACTACTTTCCAGAAATGTCTGTAGTTTTTTTTGTAAAATACAACTTACATATAGCAGATTTGTGTTTGACAGGTTGACAATAAATAAGTTCCTGACTAAACATCACTAAGGATCAAATGTCAAAATTGTCAAAAACACAATGTATATTGAATATATGTAGCCAACAAACCATACATTTTTGTTTGTAAATCTTGCATCATATTATTTTGTGGCTCAGATAGCATGCATGACTACATGGAAGACCATGAAACCCAGACTAAAATGTACCATCATAAAGGTGTACAAAGTGCCTTATAATGTCTAGTATAATGGAAATGGTAGACTAATAGACAGATAGGCAATAAACAGATAGGCATGCCTTGCTCCTTTGAAAAAAGAGACCATTTGCTAATAAACTGGTGCTAAAGGTTATTCTATAATACTGTAAAAAAATTCTAGCATAAACATGTACGTATATATGTTTTAATTATCCAGGAATGATTATCGTAATCCAAGCCTGCCTTTAAAAAGGAAACACAAATGAAAGGGTACAAAAAACATTCAATCTATTCTAGACATCCTTTGTGGTGAGCAACTGCGCTGTGACTGTACAACGCTCTCAGTGTAATGGCATTATTGGCATCTGTGTTTCTCTTCGAAAGGGCTGTCATTTTTCTTTGATATTTGCCTTTCAGCAAGAAAGGCAGATTCCGCTCCTTCCGCCTTAATTTATTCATTTCTTGAGTAAATGTGAGGTTCAACATGCGTTGCCATTGTCTTTGAAATGTACTGTTGCTTTCCATTCATAATTATTTTAAAAGGAAGAAAAACATCAAAGGCCTCTCCCCTCAGAAGCCATTGCCTCTTCAAAGTGCCGCGTCTCCGGTCGCTCGCCTCAACGCTCTCTCTAAGCAAATAGAATCAAATGAATAGTTAAGGAGAAAGGAGCAGGCAGGAAATAACTATCATTAATATTCATTTTTTTCTGCCTCTTTTATTAGCAGTGCCAGAATTTTCGAATAGACATAAATTTGTCAGGTTACTTAATGTAATTTGCCCATGAAAAGGTAATTTCCCAAGGGGAAGGAACCTATCTGACTGCTCTGGCTCTGTGTGTGTGTATGTGCAAGCATGCATTTAGATAAGGGGGATGGGTTAAATATATATTGTTTTAAAGATATGTATGTATATTATTATTATTATTATTATTATTATTAATAAGGTCCCAGGCATAAGCCCAGATTAACTTGATTGAATATGGTAATTTCCATCTTTGTACTTGAACACTGTTCTGTAATGTGGTCAGCTGTCGGTTTTGAATCACGGTTGCCACTGGTTGCTCCACACAGCAAAATTACAGGTACAATTATGCCACTGAGCTAAAGACCAAGGTCCCCTGCCAAGGCAATAAACTAAAATAATAATAAAATGAAAAGTAAATGCTCTTACTCATTCTCCATTGGTGATTTCAACTGCTATAGCTGATACCCACAAGCTCACTCATGTCCGTGAGCTCCAGTCGGCCTATCTATTCAAATGGTCCCTTTCTCAATTTGTTCTTGGCCTGATTTCTGATGCTATGCTCGTGCTGTTCCAACCGAAGTATTTCACTACATCTGTAACCATAATTTCACTTTTGTTATCCTTTTTCTTTTCTTTTTTTCCTGTTTCGATGTAGCTGAGCGTATCCGTGTTCTTAAGCTTGGCACTTTGAAAGTGATTCGGTTTTGCTGCTTTCTCTCACTCTCACTCTCTCTTTCTCTCTCTCTGCCTCTAAGATTTGCATTCAAGAGCCAACCCTGAGCTTGCGGGCCGATTTATGATTTGTTTACCAATAATGCAAAAACATGTATCTGCCAAGCGAGCTGGCTGCCTCTCTCCAAAATAATGTTCTTTTTATTTTTATTTTTTGTGGTTGTTTTTTTATTTTTATGTATCATAAATACATTAGGAAAAAAATAAGTAATGGGTTATGGTCGTTATGGAAGGAATTGATAGAGTCTGCACACATTTAAATCAAATTATAACGTGCAGGGATTGCATTATGGGATTTAAATGTCAGTCTGGGGAGGTTGAGCGCATTCACTCTTGTACAATGGCAAAAACAAAAATCCTGTTGGGTCAGTCATGTCTCTGAAATTTGGTACATCAGGGGGTTATACTACAAAGCATGATTACTTAGTTAGCTGGATAAACCGGGAACAGCTTCTTTTTTTTTTTACTTCAGTCCATGTTCCAGATTTACTCAGTGCAGTTATCCAGCTAGCTAAGTAATCCTGCTTTGTAGTACACCCCCCAGGTGCTAATATGGGTCCAGGAGCAATAGAAATGTATTCTATCAGTGTAAAATGTACTCTATTGGAGTGGATTTATCACAAACCATGTTGCAGTGCAGATATGAAATATGCTCTCCTGTTTCTACGAGGCACTTGTTCTTTCCAATTCTTCTTGTAGACCATACAGAAAGGCATATGCTGGAAAAAATGACAACGTACATAAACTATTAAAATACTCATACAAAGGCTATTAAAATGAGGGCACCAAAAGTGAGCACTTGAGGTTTCACCTGTTCAATCTTGCTTCATAAATAATACAAGGTCAATGAGGTCAATCACAGTGTAGTGTTGTTCATGCCATTTATGCTTTTTTTCAAGCTTTTGTGCTACAAGAAACCATAATGGAAAAACATGCTAAAAAGAAAACTGAAAGTACATTATATTGTGTTGGATAACATTACGCAAGATGACAGCTGAATGCATGCACAATAAAGCACACTTAAAAATACACTGTTGCAACAGTGTGGCATAATGGCTCAGGCACTGAGTTAGCAATTCTGTAGGTTGTAGGTTCAGTGGAGGTGGGGCAGGCGAGGCACTGTGGGCCCGGGCCCACCCACTGGTACCACTGGCCCATCCTAAAATGACATTTTTTAACTTGTATTTAAAATAATGTTAAGCATTTAAATGCAATAACATTAACTTTCACAATAAAGACTGAGAATAAAAAAAAGTTATCTCTTTTATCTAACATTTTATTAAGCTATTATTATGTGTGAAGTATTGACCAATCACAACAGCCCCTAACTTTTACGTCCAGCCAGTATCAACAGCTCTGAGTACGATTGGTTTCTTGCCCTTGAATTCATCGTTATTATGGCCCAGAAGGTATCGCCTTATATTATATATATATATGCTGTATATATAAATGACATCAACATATCAGTGACAGAAACCGTAGATTTGATTGAAAATATATAAAGATCATGAGGAGTAATAATATTGACAGTTATATATTTGTGCCTTCCTGTTCACAAAAGCTCCCTAGTCGATTCGGCGAAAGTATTGTTACTGCCAAGCTGGGAAAGTCTACAAGGATCAGGAGTGACAATGACTTGCGGGCTTTGTTAAGCCAACGAATAGACTGCCAGCTTTACGAACTTACTGCGAGGCTCCACGGTGACTCATACGGCCTGATGGAATCAGCAGTGATTTTATCGGCAACCTCTCGTGACAGCAATTTGAGAGCTATGACAAGAAGTATAAATGATGAAGGAGAGCTTTTCCACATCGGCGTGACAGAGTCTGAGTTTTCAGCGTTCCTCTTCCGGCTCGCCGCAAGGAAGAGGGCAGGAGGAGAAACTTTTAAAAGTTTTATTGATGTGATGGATATATGCAGTGAGGAAGTCTTTCCTCATATCCATTCCTTCTTAAAATCAATGGTCACACCGCCAGTGACATCATGCACTGTTGAGCGTGACTTCTCCAGTATTAATACAAATAAAAACTGCCAGTACGAGCTCTATGCTCACCATTCGCATGCACTCGCTCGGTCTGTTAACATTTGAGAGAGATCTCGCAGCAACTCTTGACTATGATAAAATTATTAACATTTTCAAAAGCAAACTCCGCCGAGTACTTCTGTAGGGTTAACAATGATGGCCTAATGCGGCTCAAATACACAGATAAGACGTGAAGAAAACATGAAGAAGTTCAACATTTCTTTCTCATTCATTTCAAGCACCCTATTTTCTTTGTCTGTTGGTTTTTGCTCTTCTGGAATGCTATTAAAAATATAAACATGTCATTAAATGGCAAGGCCTTGACAACAATGGATTGTCAAAACGTGTTAATTTAAATTAAAATGTGTATTGATTTGCAATTTTTTCGTGAAGATGAATAAAAGGGGTAACCAGGTAAGATCAATAAAATAAATAAATAAAATAGTAAATAAATAAATGGTTAGGAAAATCAAAAAACAATACAGTACACAATTGCACAAAGTTAAAATATTAAAATGTAAAAAGGTATTTTGTATGCATTTTAAGTAAAAGCTAAAGTAAAAAGGTGAGTTTTAAAAAACCTTTTAAAAATGATCACAGAACCAGCGTCTTTAATGTGTTGAGGTAAATTATTCCACAGTTTAGGTGCATAAAAAGAAAAGCTTGTCATGCTGCTCCCAACATGTGCTACAGTGGTACAGTTAAAAGTCCTGCAGTGGAGGAATGAAGGGCATGCTGTGGGACATAAACAGGCAGGCATTATGAGATATAAAAAGCTGCTAAACCATTAAGTGCTTTAAAAAACCAGTAATAAAATCAATTCTAAAAGACATGTGGCGTGCAAACACTAGGCCTAATTTCTCTAACAAATGGGCACATTCTAAATTTTTATTCTGGAACAGCTACTGGTTAGAGCACTGCTGTTGTATCCTTCACTAAGGTACTAAACCTGGATTTCTTCAGCATATATTCAGCTACATGTATATTCATAGATTGTGTGATAGAGTCTCTGCAAAATAAAAAAATCTTTTTTTTCAGCTTTTCATTTACTTTGTGAAAACTATCTTAAAATGGATGAAAGAAATGTGTCTGTTGCACTTATATTCTGTACCAATAATCATGTATAAGATGGCATATGAGCGCACCTGGCAACATCTGGGTATGACTCAACATTTGGTTACGGAAAAAACGATGTACGCGTGTCTGTAGAATGTGTTATACTTGCACGTTGAGAGCAAATAGTATAGAAACACTGTCACAGCATCGGATTCCTGCATTTCATAGGATCCAGGGGCGACTGTGTGGACTGTTAGCATACGGCTATGCTAAGACTCATAAATGGATCCTCTACTAGACCCAAATCAGAGAGGCAGATGTTGTCCATGATATTAGTTTATGGGCTTGGAATGACTTTTACTCGTCGCAGAGATCTTTACCTCGATGGGTTATGTTTTTGCCCCCGTTTGTTTGTCCGAATGTTAGCAGAATATCTCAAAAATGTATGAACTGATTTGCAAAAAAAATTGGTGGAAAGGTTGGTCACAAGAGCTGATTAAATTATCACGCCATTACAAAATGGCGCATGACTTCCCAATGGATTCACATAACACCACAAAACGTTGAGGAAAGGTTCATCATAGGCCAAGAAAGATCTGATTAACTTTTTATGCTGATTGGCCAAAAGGGGCATGGTAGTGGCCGTGTCCTATGGCATATCTTGAGAATTGAATAGTGTTGGCGAGGTATAGTTTATTTTATTTATTTTTTCTTTGGCTTAACATGGCAGAAATGTGTTCACATACACATGTGTATATCTTTACGCAGATAGACACAAGCACATGCACACACACACACACACACACACACACACACACACACACACACACACACACACACACACACACACACACACCTGTGCACACATACACAGAGCTGACAAAAGGCAGAATTAAAAACTCCTTTTTGTGTGTTCTTGCTTTTGAAATATTTATGAATGGCAAAGCCTTTTCTGCGAGCAGCATTTGAGCTGCTTGGGCTCTAGAGTTAAATCTTTTTCATGGAACAGAGAGCAGAAATAAATTGCTGGCAGTTGAGAAAAAATAACATTGTACCTGCCTGGCAGAAAATAATACTGGTGCATCCACCCATGGACCTTAACTGGGATGGAATGCAAAGGAAATGAGCATTGTGTTTATTTTATTTAATGCATTTTTACACATTTAATTATCTTTCTCTGCTATAATATAAGTAGTGGCAAAATTCAGATTTACCAGTAATGGATTGTTCTTTCAAATTTTGTGATAGAAATATTTTGGCAAACAAATCTAGACAGTGCCGCATTGTATTAAGCCAACGTTCATCTCCTGAAAGAAAAAGCTGCGTTCAGCAACAGAAACGCGAACGGCGCACACCCACCGCGGTCCCTAAGAGCGACGCGAGGCTCCGGGCTAATTGCACAGGCGGAGATCTTCAGTTCTCACATCAAGAGGCTTTTATAAATGAGCTGCGGAGGCTGGACCGGAGCGCCTGGTGCTGGAGAGGCTGTCAAAAGCGGCGTGGGATGCCACGGGGTTGAGTGGCAATCTCAACAGTTCCTCTGGAGTCACGCAGACACGGGACCCAAATTCAGCCGGCCGGTTTACTGTCACGGCGACGCCCCCCTCCTCTAAAATCGCCTCGGAGGCTCCGACCGTCTGGTGAGATGGGCCGCGTCCGGGAAGAGGAGGGAGGGGTCGGAGGAGGGCTCTGCCTGCTATCGATTTCAGATAGGGTCGGAGGGGAGGCCACGAGTTGCGCAGAGAGGGAAGGGAGCCATTTTAATGTCAGCCGAAAGTTCAAGCGGATCAATGGCTCGACTAAATAAAACTCTAACAATCTGTTGTTGCAGTACAAAGGAGTGGAGTCTCTGTTATGCACTTCTATGCAGTTCCCTAAAGGCGCTGGGCAAGACTTACTAAGCACAGGTGTTAAGCTCCAGTCCTGGAGGGCCACAGTGTCTGCCGGTTTCCGGGGTTTTTTCAGAACCAGTGGTTCATTTAAGTCAATTATTGGCTAAAGAATCCACACACCTTGTTCTCAAGTTTTTAATTAGCAGCTGATTGAAGGGAAACCACGAAACCCCGCAGACACTGTGGCCCCCTGGGTATTTGGTTGACACCCGTGTCCTAAAGCACAAGCACGGGCTCGTGAGCGCTGGTACTTTATCTGTGTTCCTGAATCCAGGTTGGTCTTATCAATACACTAGTGGGTATATAAAAATGTATTCGATACTGAAGGGACATAGAATGTTATTTCCCTATACGAAGCGATATTATCAGCCTGCCGCATTATCATATGGATATTAAAATGTATATCTTGGGACTGAGAAATCTTCTCATAGCAATAATATGAAATATATTCATATTATGATATTGTTTTTTATATCGATTTTGTATGTTTTCATTGGCGTGAATCTCTATATTGCACAAGCCCACATAATAGCAACCATGGTGTTGACGGTTGCCTCACTTACACTTGTGTCCAAAAAGTTTAGATCGTACGAAAATTAGTTAGAAATTCATCGCGGTGCAATTTAGGCTGTGGGGACACGCTAGAAGCTTGAGCAATGTGCATGGCGTATGCTACCTGGCTGGCAATTGCAAAACAGTGTCAATGAAGGAGGCTCAGATGCATTCATTATAAACTGCTTAATCTGGCAAGTAGCCGAAGATGGGGAGCCAGAGGGGAACTGCGTGCCAGAGTGCCTTGGAGCGTGAGTTTTATACACAAACATCTGCTCAAGTTCTGATACAAATGAGGCTTGGGCCAGCCCAATCTCCCCCCCAACACATTACTAAATAGATCGCAAACAGCAGAGAGTCTTTCCATTAGCTCTCTGGAAACCAATTCTGCTTTCCTTTGTACATGCTGCAGTAGGGTGTAGGAGAAATTAAGAATCTGCGATCCACTGCCACAGGAAGAGACAAAATCTGGCAACCTCTCAC
The DNA here is from genome assembly GCA_022702515.1 of Ilyophis sp. 1 JC-2022. Classification (NCBI taxonomy): domain Eukaryota; kingdom Metazoa; phylum Chordata; class Actinopteri; order Anguilliformes; family Synaphobranchidae; genus Ilyophis; species Ilyophis sp. 1 JC-2022. Next base: position 16,673,548 of record CM040400.1, on the reverse strand, counting down.
TGTACGTGCTTGAGAGTCATCTCACTGGGGAATACTTGAAATACAAGAAAGTCGATTATTTTTACGCGCATTAGTCTCTTAATCTAAGTATATTTCAGCGTCAAAGATGCATTGATGTAATCTTAGCATATAGATAAGATTTTTGTGTGACTGTTTATTTTCAGCATTGTTACGTTCGTATAAATTTGAAATGGCATCGAGCAGAGGTGTAATGTTTTGGCACAAATTGCTCTGTAATGACACAGTTCAAAAGACTTGAAAACAGAAATAGACACATTTGGAAAGAATCTGAAGGAGAGCCAAGTTAATTTTAAGAGAGAGAGAAAAATCTGGATCCATCATTGCTATTACTTCCCCAATTACACGTCGTGCAAAACAAGACGATCCGTCCCTGTCAAACGGAGTAGCTGAACTGACCAATGGTAATTAAGGTGACATAAATACAATAAACGCTAAACCGTGTTGTGAACCCATTTTATTATGTCTTACCTGATTCATAATTGGACTTCTAATCTCAGGCCTGGCCAGTGCTTTAAGTGGTGCCAATGTCATTTAAAATAGACCGCAACCTTTTGGCAAGGGAATTCCTGTTCCAAGCCAGTCGGCCACAAAGTAATCTGGAACATGAATTTGCTAAATTACTTTAATGACCAAGTCTCTCCTTTGAGTCATTCATCTTCAAAAGCACAACAAAGCGCTGGGCCATCTAGACAGGACATTGGAGGAGAGATCACTGCAGTTGCCAATTTGTAGAAGCAAAATTACCTTGGGCTTTACACCTGAAATCTTACAGACTTTCATTTTGTTTCATTGCACTTCGCACCCAGATAATACGTTGCCTGCTCTGGGGCTGTAGGTGGCAGTAATTTACTGAGCAGTATTACAGTTAAGGATGCTTCGACGTTAATTGCGTACCCATCCCTGTTAAATTAGTTCTGCATTCATAACAACTAGGTCATTCATTTCTGTGTGATTTGTGTTTATAATTAGGCAAAATCACCTTTCTAATATTTGAAAAGCTAATCCATGTATGTCAGAGACAAGGATAGGTTCTTAGATATAATGGTTATTAACGCAAACTACAGAGGTTACAATTGTCATGCTAGCCTCTTTCAAAAAGTGATCAAAGAGATCAGCGGCGATGTGGATATGATGGGATTTAAACACATTAAAGGTTAGTTTACGACGCTCAACCCAATATTACTTTCTAGGTTGTGAGTTAGGGCAGATCCTGATGAAGAATTGTTGTAATTGACTTTCTGCTGACACCCATTTTTAAAGATCCACTATTCTTAGTTTTTTTTGTGTGAGAATCATCCTGGTAAAATCAGATGGAACTATTTGTATTTAATTTAATTTTCTCATGCCCTGTGAATCCCCTCGGCACATGAACACATTCAGCTGTACTTAATGACGCCAAAATGTCTCACAGGATCCAGGTGTCGTCATTAATGTCATCAACATAGTGTCAAAATATTGTTATTGTTCATGTAATATCCTTGATTGTTTACTAGTCTAATTTATTTTGACAACAACCTCGAAAGTTCAATAATTACTTGATGATCTGTATTTTCCATCCGGTATGTTGAACGAAGATATTTGAGGTATCATGCTTACCCACATTGTGCTTGTTCAGCTGTTGCATTCTAACTGCGCTAGTTAATCAGACATTTAATTATCTTATCCTGATGTTTTATTTACAATGCCTACAGAGTTTTTCCTACATATTTGTTCATACATTTCTCATTTAATGGATTTTCTTGAAATGTGTCACAATATGACAATGGGCTAATTAGAGTTGATGGATAATTTGCTTATCTTGCCTAAGCCTCTTTGAATCCTATTCCTAACCAAGCATTAAGCTGCTATGTTTTAACCACCATCCATCAAATTAGTCTAATTGATTGTAACAGCTAACACCTGATTGTTTTGATTCAACCTTCCTCTGTGTTAGTTGCTGCACCTATAAAAGACCTGTGTAGGGAATATGAGCTATGGCTGCATTTGAATAGTCAAAAAATAGCTCCTTTTTCCTTTCCTTGCAACTTTTCTTTGACCTCGCCAGAAAACGTCATGGGGGTCAAGGAAAAGTTGGAAAGAGAGATTTACAAAAAATCTAGCGTCTATTGTGGAATTCGAACCTCCTTCTCTATCTTATCTAGTCGTGTTGACGTGACTGTTCAACATATCGAACTACAACTTCACAAAAAATTACGACAAAAGGCGTATCATTGCCATCTGCATTTCACTTGAACTGTTCGTTTTATCTCTGCAAAATTTAGCAATACATTTGGTGTATTGTCTGATTGTGTCATTGTTTGTTTACTTTATATTATAAGCCACTACTAACCAACAATACTAGCTATTCACATTTAGATTTCTGCCATTTCTCAGTGAACATTTAGTGAACATTTAGCCTACTTAACAACTTTCTCATCCAGTGTACTTAACTAGCATACTCAATATTACAGAAAGGCATTGATTCAGACACAGCCCAAGGCTCAGCCGCTGGAATGTTTGCTGACATGAATATATAATCCTGAGAAAAATCATTTAAAAATTATGTTGAAAAATGAAATTCTTAACATTTTAGATGATTAGCATACACTCAAATCTGGAGCGTTGCACACAGCTATTTTCTTTTTCATATCATTTTTTGTCTTCTTTTGACTAATTGGTATTTTTCAACAATTAGTCTGTCTTGTCAAGATAGAATAAACCTCATTATATTTGGCCAGCAGATAACCATCACATGATCACGAGATACCACCGGTATCTTGTAATCTGCAGCATTAAATGACACAACCATTTTCCATTTTTTATTTACTAATGGGTTTAAGGCACTGTTTTGAATATTTATTTATTTGTTTATTTATTTATATATATCTCTTTTTTTTACTCACTCAGGTCTGACTGGGCCACAGTGGCCCTCTGGTATATCATATTCCCTCTGAGAAGCTTAAAGGTCCATTTATTCTATGACTATTATCTCCAAATGCATGCCAGTGCATTATTATATAATATATCGCTCTCTGAGTTTTACTTATTGAGTAATTAATTGCTCTTGATGTTGCATTCAACCCCAGCTTATGTATTTTCCATTTATTTTCTTGTGCAACATTGCCTTTTGTATATTAGCATATATTAATGTATGCTAATGTATCGCATGTATCACACTTAATTTTTGATAATTTATTACATTCTATCGTTGAACATTTCACAAGTCAATGCAGTGCTAAACAATATTACTGTTGTGATTGGTGGTCCCAGTGTTCATCTTTTTTACATCAAAGACTTCTGCTATTCCCCATTGCATGTTAACTTTGTTTTATGTGTATGTAGGAGTTTGTTTACAGATCCTCTGAGATGTAGTTTCCCAGAAATAATGGCTCGCTCCCATTGGCCAGATGAAATATGACCTTGGAACGTTATGCAAATTAATCAACTCATTAATTGATAATATTCAGCTTCAAACATGTCGCCTTGGGAACCACTTTTCTCAGCATATTTTGTGAGCATGCAGTATGTGCATGAGCTCACCTACAGTTGATCGATCATTTATCGGTTAGAGAAACTTGTCTCAAACGATCAGAATGTATTAGCTGAAACGCATTTCAATGATATTGTTTGGAAGATGTTGGAAGCATTTTCCAGAGGGAACTGTATATTCAGGAAAGCTAGGCCTTGGGGGAACGTGCTTCCCTCATCCCTCGAAAAGGTAGTTAAGGACACTGGGACAGAAAACAAAAACAGGGACAAAAAACGTATTTTAAGTAAAAGATGTTGATTATTATTGAAGTCTCATTCTGTTATTATCCCCTGTGGCATTTCGAGTTGTCACATTATCACAGTGTTTTCTTTGAAGCTGTCTCAAACTAGTTGCTCATTGCTATCGGCAGGTTGGTGCTAATCTGTTCGAAAATATCCTTCCCAACTTTTCCCAGATATTTCAATGATTGGTATGTTTTTAAGGGGATGTCTAAATGACTGTAATGTAATGTAATGTCTTAAGAACAACAAATACAAAATACATGTAATTTGTGCTAACTGTAGAATTTTATCAATTTAGCAACGATGTCACCTCCTTAATGAAGCATTTCCTGACATTCATTAATGCTAGACTGAACATCACCAATATATCACCACATCACCAATATATTTTAATGAGAATAATGTCATTTATTCCAAGATTTACTAAGAATGCATAAAGAGATTGCTTAAAAGCGTTAACCAATATTTTTAACGGCAGATGTGGTTGACTGACTTAAGTGGAAAGTTAAGAAATTCTATATTACAAATTCAATCTTGAAGTTACATTTGAGAATAAAAATGTAATACCAGCTTTGAAGTTCAACAGAAATCTTTGTATTTATTTAAAATGAGCTTTTCTGAAAAGCGTGGTGTCGTAAAAGGAGGTGGCCTGGAAGTCTATGGCGCTGCAGTTTACCATGATACTGCACTACACTGTCACACTGTGCACTGTTTGTCTCTTTTGCTTCTAAATAATAAAGAGAGGAGCACCAACAGAGCATGTGCCACAGCACCACAGTATCGTTTTTACCATGCGATTAATGTAGGATATGTGTTCATATTTTAATATTCAGGATACTATGCTAGTTGATGGTAGGTTAATAGCATATTCTAATTGTGTGTGAAAGTGTTGTGTTAAATCTGAGAAGCTAAAAACAATGATATGCGTAAACATGCTATGCATGCATGTTTAACACACAGGAACGAATCAAAACGGAGCATCAGCTATACAACTGCTACAATTATCCTTCTTTTCAAGATTGCAGGAACAAATCATAAATTATTGATGAACGCAACTTTAAACTTTAAAAGTAATGTTTTTTTTGTGTTGTACTGCAAAACCTTACAATTTCTGAGCAACAAAAGAATCCAAAGAAAGCACTGGTGGATTTTGTTTTTTTAGGCCTATGAATACAATAGCTACACTTACATTTCCATTTAGTATGAATAATCTGCACATGGCTTTCATGACCCATTGTGCTGAAGTTCAATGTATGTAATTACATATGCCAGGCAGGTATGCAGATCACATAGTAAAAATCGAGCATTGTCTGAGCATTATATTAAGCTCCAGAATGTGGCTGACTGTGGGTGGGTACATAAAGATTGTGACAAATTACCCGGCCAATGATTTGAGCTTTTAACTGGGAAGGCTGAATTTATATCTGTTAATTACCATCGTATGTACTCCCCCCTGCAATCAAAACCGCAGTGCAGTTTGAGACAGGACGATGTTTTTCAAAAGTAAGCAAGCAGGGATCGGGTGATGCCAAGTGTTGTTAGAGGCCTGCCTGGAATTGAATCATCTATCAACCTTTTGCGGGTCGATGCTTCACAACTTTGAGATTTTTTCCCCATTTATAATTGCCCTGATTGTCATGATTTTAACGTGCACACCAGCTTCCATGCTTAATGCATGTCTCTTGTGTATGTAGCTCGTTCATCTAAGAGTTCTGTTCTGTATTACACGTAGAATCATGAACGCTCACACATCTGCCCATCGTTAATATAGCAAAAGACAAAAGGACAAGACAGTCTGGTAGGCAGTTGTGCCTTGAGGATCAGTGTTTGGAAAGATGCTTCAACCCAGTGTTTTATGACAACAAAGATGCGCGTGCAAGAGAAGAATTCTTCAAATATACTGAGAGGCTTTAATTGAGCAACAAACGTATTGTAATTGGTAACACTACTTGAAGTGAATCTTGTATTATGCATACTACAATCATGTAGCAATCGTAATACCTCAACAAGTGCTACACAGTACATCATAAACACTCATACATGACATACATGACGTGAGTATTATAACCAGCCAATACAAAATGGCTTCCATATAAAGAGGCCCAAAGAGTTAGCTCATTAATTAGTCACAATGCTCATCCTTATGTGCTTCACAACCTTATGTCAGTTACAATTTAGTCATAATGTTTATGAATACTTAGAATGAAGGTTACATTATAGCTGACAAAGGCATTATGAAGACCCAGTTCAATTAAAATGTTACCAGTGCATTACTCAAACCATACAAGATTATACAGACTTATCTCAAAAAGAAAAAGCATTGATTCTACTTTCAGACTCTCTAAAAAAGTATTTCATAGGTCTGGTATTTTCAAGGCTTATAAGATAAACTCTCTGTGGAAGTGGAATTACTGTTTATTTAAGGGCATGTTTGCTGGTACAAGTTACAAAAAAAAAACTGTTGAAAGTGTTCTCCCTAAACTGCATCTCATCCAAAACACAGCAAATTGATCCTAAACAAAAATGTGCAACCTACAAAAAGAAACTCACTGCAGTTAAATCTGACTAAATAAAGTAAGCTAATTCATACAGCATGAAGCTGTCATAAATACATTTATGAAACAGGCTGATAAAGCTACCATGAGACGAGGGTGTTCACAACAGTAACTGCAACAATAACAACAAAGAATATTGAAAGTTTTTTGGGTTTTTTTGACACAGAGCCAGAATTTTGAGGTTACATGGGGTCTAGGCTGCGGCAGAACATTTTGCCCGTCATAAAACAGTATAATGTCTAGAGTTATACTTTTTGTATATTGCCAATACAGTGAAGTAACTATTAATTCTCCCCTGATAACACCTCCTTTCCTCAAGCAAAAGTGTTATTCTCTCTGGTTGCTCCACAGTTTTTTAACTTAGCACTGCAGGGCAATAATGTAGTGTACTGGTTTCACAAAAGTGTAGTAGACATACTACAACAGTGACAACGAAAACCATATTAATACAAATATGTGAGGTGTAATTATTTGGACCAATTATTGTCTACGTGTAAAGATCTTACACATGCATTATCATAATCATCTCATATGAGTTTACACAAAATACTTTTCCTTTATTTTTTCTGCAAATATATGCAAACGCCTGTTTATTTGAATGATATCCGCCATTCGCTCGTTTCCCTGCTCCTCACCACGCATACACAAATCGCGAGGTTGAGTCTGGTCTAGACTATGGGCTTTCATATTTTTCTTCAGCGGAGCACACATTCATCACAATTTCTGTCGTTGATGTGATCTAGAGACTTGTAAGCGCGTGAGCGATGTCCCTGTAATATGAAGGGATACCTGATTGTAAGTAAACCGCTTATAACGAAAAGTCTCAAAGGCGTTGCGGAACTCAACCAACTGCGCCTCGCAGCGAAAAGCCTCATGAGCGCTCACTGCGGAGATGATGAATGGAGTGGCTTTAATCAACAACTGTGCACCAACTCTGGGATTATATTAGTACAGCAGACAAGAGGGAAGTAGAAATAAAGATAAATGATATCCTCGGGGTAGGATCAGGGTTGGTAGTTGGCGGTCATGGGCACGTAGTTTGTATTAAAGCATCAACAGCACCCCCCCCCCCCCCCGCATTTCATTAGGTTGTTGCCAAGTCATTTTAAGTTCTGTTGGAATGAGACGGTGAATAAATCGCATTCGCGTGGTATGTTCTGCAATGCAAGAGTTGCGTTCTGTTCTGTCACATCATTAAAAAAAATTCTATTCAACAGCAACAAAAAATTAAACAAAAATAAATTTTATGCACATTAATTTTACTATAATTCTATAATTCTACCTTCCTAGTCACCATTTTACTACCTTGTTTGGGTGTGTATTCTGCACACTTTAAATACATTTTTGGAATTAGATTTTGTTGGAATTTTTCACTCTGTTCAATATTTCTATGTAGGGAGCCAGAGGTATTTACGTTGTTATGACATAGCACCTTTTTTCAAGTGTCAGTGCAAGACACCTTTTTGTCAAGTGCAAAGAAATGGAATAAATAGACCAGAACATCTTCTTTTGTAAATGTATGATGGCAGCTGAAGGGAAGCCCTTGTTCAAGTAACACGTTGATAGGCACTATCATAAATTGCATGTACCGTACAAAATAACAAGCCTAAATGTGATGAGTGGCCTGCTCTTGTCATCAAATATTCTTAAGCTTTTATGTTCTTATAAGTTGAACGAGCTGTCAGACTGTTTGGCACACGGCAGAAGGACCCGTCTTATCCAAAGTGAAACTGTAGAGGACTTGGCACAGAGGAGCAGAGGAACATATCATTGAAGGTCAGGGGCGAGGCTGCACCAGAGGACCCCCCCGACGGAGCTGAGAGGGATAAGTGAACGGCCGCCGTGGCCCTCAGGGGCACCATCGTCAGGCTCCTCTCTACCTGGTCAATTCTGCACGAGCGCGCAGGGCGCGGCCTGTGGGAGGCGGTCCCGGGAGGGCGATTGAGAGGTTCGGCAGGCATCCGACAGCTTAAACCCCGGCGGCGGTCGATAGTCAAGCTCACCGGTTGGCCGAAATCCAACCTCACTGTCCGCCCACGAATCCCCAGGTCGCGGAGGAGCCTTAAGTGTGTCCGCAGAAAGGTCATCGGTGAGATTTAAAAATTAATAATAAACGCGTCTTGCTCTCTCAGATCACCCATCTGCTAAAATGGAATAAACACAGAACACAGACTCTCATCCAAAGGTCATCTTCAGATATTCAAATAAATGGATATAACAGACAGTGCATGCACGACATCTTATTTAACTTCACTCGAACAACATATTTGTCCCACGCAATGTTTCTTGTTTTGGGTTTTTAGTGCACTTTTTGTGTTTGAACTAAGGTGAACTAAGGCTGCATTGCTTTGTATATACTGTGCTGAATAAATGCCAGTTTACAGCAACTATGTATTTTAAGTGCTTTTCTGTGGCTCTACATGCAGGCTGGGTACAGCTTTGCTCAGCTGTGTGCCAGGCCGGCTTTGTTCAGCCAGTCTTGCATACACTGAGCAGTTATCCAGCTGACTCAGCAATCCTGCTTTGTGATACAGGCCCAAGGTGCGCCGGTTTGTCGCTCAGTGCTTAATTAATCCGTTAAAGCAATTCGTTACACAGCAAACTCATCTGGTTTCTTGGGTAAGTGATAGTTGGCGATTATATGGTGAACATAAAAACCAGTAGACCATTTGGCACTGCTTAGCTGACTAAGCAGGTGACCATAATTGCAGGCCACTGTTATGTCAGGCCACTGGGAAAGGATTGCAGAGGGCCGCCGATAAGTGCTGACTGGGGAGATGTGCCGCGCCTTGAGTCCCCCTGCTGGATGTGAAGCGCCATAAAGCCTTGCTGTAACACTGCATGTATTACACTGAAATTAACAAGGAAGATAAAAATATATATCAGACAAAAATGACATATTCATTAATGGTGATTAAAAGAGGACAATAGCACTTAATTATGACTTTCGGTAAATGTAATTAAATCAAATTTGCCAACGTGATATTTCATTGATGGAATCAATCCAATTAATTAGACAAATTAGATTCAGGACAGGGACGCTGTTGTACAGGTATGATAATGTATTCTACATTGGCTTAATTAGGCAAATTAGATTCAATTTGAAGCAGTGCAACGCACTAAAAGCTCCTCCTAGGCAGCTGGGTGAGGATCCCTGGTATCCATTTGTCAAGTGAAATGTTACATGTATGGGAAACAAGGGCTTGTCTCCGTGAAAGGCTTGCTTTGTGCTCTTAGTCATGTCATCGCACGGCAGGAAAAATGAAACCTTTTTTTTCTCTATTGTAAACCGAAAATCAAGTTTAATTGGCTTGAAAAACAGACTGAAGTCTCTATGTTTTGCTTATGTCTCGATTAGCTTCCCAGGCAATTCAGAGCCCGTGGTCCCATTAAAACAACGCTACTTGATGCAAATCGCAAATGGTCTTCTCTCTTTTTATTTTATGAAAACCATTCGTTCTAGTGTCAGAAAGTATTATGCTGCCAGTAAATTGATTCACATTATCTCTGCCACCACCAGGATCAATGAGCAATCATATGGAATAAAAAACAAAAAATAAATAAAAACAAAACCTCCCCCCTCAAAAAAAAAAAAAAAAAATACAATAAAATTTTTTAACTGTTCTTCCATTCCTGACTTTTTCTTCACAGGGGAAAATTATTTGTGTGTGTGTGTGTGTGTTGCTTCTCATCGAGGTCGCTGAGAGTGTTTCCTCTCATCCGTGTTAGCCGGTTTTAAGGCAGAGGTATTGTGTGTGGGTCTGTCTCTGTGAGCGCATGTGCACGTTTGTGTTTCTGTCAGAAAAGTACAGTTATCTGGAAGTGTTTCCCTCTTGCTTTCAAGTACTAGTACATAATTGCCATTTGGTTTGAAAATTTGAATTTGCATAACACATTACTGCAAAGGTATTCAACATCACCCCACATCATGTATCAGAATAGAAATGATATAGACAAAGAATATGTGCTTAAATTACAAATCTAATGCATTCCTGTAATTGATGTATGCGCCACATTCTTGTCAATTTCAACTTTCTTTGCATACATTACTTGGTAGGTACTGCACCAAGTTACATACCGCTCTGTGTATATGACTTGCAGTTGCTTGGTGGGATTTATTTATTTTATGCTCCCAACTAACATTTTTGCTGGCTGAGGCCCCTGAAAAATGTGCATTCACCTGGTAAGATGGAGCTGCAGTTAGTCTCAATCACACAGTCTTCACAAGCTCATAAATAAAGCTCTCCCCATGGCCTGATAAAGGTAATTCACTGGCCAGAATTCCATAACCTGGTTACCGAGGAGACATGAACAGTTGAGCTGTATTTACGCTTTTCTCTTATTTATTTTTAAAAAAACAAATTCATAGTCCAGGCGGGGGAATCCAGTGAGGCCGAAACAGAGACAGCATTTTATTATTCTTCAAAGTATGAAATAGAGCAGCACAGACTGTAACCGCTATGATGGGACTTAATAGTTTTGCTTCATCACATTCACATTCCTTAATAAATATTGCAAAAATAACACTCTTCACCGTTCTTTTACAGTAAAAAGTAAGATAATTATACAAAATTATCCAACTACAGGTGTGTGTGTGTGTGTGAGTGTGTGTGTGTGTGTGCGAGTGTGTGTGCATATGTGTGCGTGTGCATGTGTGTGCATATGTGTGCGTGTGCATGTGTGTGTGTGTGTGTGTGCATATGTGTGTGTGGGCATGTGTGTGTGTGTGTGTGTGTGTGTGTGTGTGTGTGCGAGTGTGTGTGCATATGTGTGCGTGTGCGTGTGCATATGTGTGCGTGTGCATGTGTGTGTGCGAGTGTGTGTGCATATGTGTGTGTATGCATGTGTGTGCATATGTGTGCGTGCACATGTGTGTGTGTGCATTTGTGTGTGTGTGTACATATGCATGTGGCCCTCTGAGTTGTGAGGAAACTAATTAAATCCTTGAAGTCATAGGTTTCTTAAACACCAATGAATGATCATTTGAACCATTTTGAATGACTACGCACGCACGCAACACGCACGCAACACGCACACAACACGCACACACGCAACACACACGCACACACTTTTACCGAGGGGATAATACAAATCACCCAGAGAAAAAAAACACTCAAGTGTGCCAGTGTAGATAGGGCCAAGCACAGCAGAGCTATATGCACATGCTACCTTGATCTTTAGTCACCAGCGCATAAATGTGCCTTCATGCAGCAGCGGGACAAAAAGTGTAGGGGAAAACTGGGCTGATAACCAGAAGGTTTTTGGTTTAAATCCTGAAAAGGGAACTGCTGTCGTATCCTTGAACAGAACCCTTCCTCCTATTCATATTCAACTGCAAACAGCAGAATATGAGAACTCTACGCCACCTACGCTACAAGTCAATCTGGATAAGGGCATTTGCATTGCAAATATCATAATGTAATGCACCAAATGAGAAAGATGTTCTCTGTTATTTCAATGAATCTCAACTGTTATTTTATTTTTATTTTTAACTACTCACACAGCTCATGCATGCATACAGTAAATCATGCAGCATGACCTAGAAACGTCACCTTCACCTCTCATAGGTTAATCCAGCTAGTTCTGACAGGCATGTCAAGCATAATGGCTTATAAAATATATATTAGGGATGGCGGGTAGCCTCGTGATGCATTAATGCCGTAACCCCGCAGTATTTAGGGGGGGGGGGGGGGGGGGGGGGTGGGCCACATGCTGTGGCCTGTTACCCTTCCCATAATTCTCACCTCAAACCCTCTTTTTCCCAGAGCGCTATAATTTCTGTTATTTTTATTTTTATACCTTTATCTTGCGGATTGTGCAATAAACTCCATACGGATAGTTTTGTGGCAGTTTACTGTGAAACAGAAATCAGTGCACAGGGACATTTAAATTTTATGTCAGCTGAGAGACTTTTTAAATTTCACATAGCAAGGTACTCATCCCTTTTTTTATCTCGCCAGTAGAGCAAGCGCTGTGGCACTGGATGCATTTGGGACCGATCATTATATGGTGTGCACGTCTTGTTAATGTTGTGCCATCCGGACAGAGTCCCTTTAGGGCAAGCATCTTTAATATAGTCGTCTACATGTAATTATATATTCTCCCACAGCTGCCTTTCGCTCACTTCCTCTGAGTTAGCACAGGTTATAGACATTCTGACAGTGACTAAAGCTACAGTTACAGTGGTTACTTTCCCCACGCACCTCACTCTGCATCGAGTCACACCCCCTCTTCCTGTCAGCAGGACGTTGGGACCAACTCAAAACAAGAGACTGTATCGGCAGTCGATTCTTTCCACTCAAGGCTGAGCTCACAAACATCCTGGGACTCGTTTGGCCCGATTTTAGTGATCTTTGATTCAAAAACGGGACTTCACATCCCCGCGAGTTTTGACGGCCTGCCTTCAGAAATATCCGGCTTTGCGCGATAAATCAGAAACAGAGACTTTGTCCACCAGTCCAGACTTCCCCTACTAAATTAATTCTGCCAGCGCGCCAAACCTCATTAACACTGCTGGGTGCTATTATTCTCCTTGGAGCTGCATTCTACAGGTTTTCCATGCATATTTTATAGGACACAGGACAATTTCCATCATATTCAGTCATTTAGCAGACAGCCTTATCTAATGACTCACAGAAGTGCATGCATGCAGAAAAACGTTAGGCACAAAGCAGAGAGGACACAAAGTTATTGGTATCACAGCCTATAAAAAGACCCATGCAGCGTATCACCCTTGGTCCTCCTGCGCATCCAAAATGGAGGCATGCAAACCCGTGGGAACCTGTCTGGGATGTTTTTGTTTGCGCGTGCGGGCCAAAGTGTGATGCGCGGACTCAAACTCAGTGAAGAGACTGACTGCCAATGCAGAACCGCCCACCCGATCACGTGACGCGTGATGCACAGTGCTGTGTGGAACAAGTATAACACATTCATGAACTGGTCCAGAATGATGCCACCCTGCTCAAGATCCAGGAACCAGACCTCTCTTTGTACCGGGGGGTATAGAGGTCACCTCGTCTAGATGACGGACGATTGCATGCGACTGAGAGCGAAGATGACCTTGAAGGCAGTGGAATGCAATGTTATTAAGTGTCATAGCCCTTTAGGTCGTGACCCCAGAGTGAAGGGGTCGGGAACTCTGTTCCCAGAGGGGCTAGTGTGCAAGCAGAGGTTGGCTCAATGAGCTAATCAGCTGTACATAGGCTACCTAGCCTTAAGCTAGCTGACCTAGCCATAGCTTACTGTGTGTACTATATACTCAATGGTCATATCTATGCATAGCTTCTATGTTATGATAGGAATGGGCTTTATCTGACCTGTTTCTGTAGTTGCTTCAATGACCTTCGGTATGCACTTACTGTACGACGCTTTGGATATAAGCGTCTGCCAAATTAACGTAATGTAATGCCAACACCTGATCACTCATAGATAAGACCACCGCAAAGCAGTTTGTATTGGGTCTTCAGCTGTCACTCGTGCGCTTACCAAGATACGAAGCCAAAACGTGCAATTATGTGTGACTGAGCGAGATAAATAATTAAGGGCAGAAGTTGGCACGAGATCCAGAAACAGACGCGGCCCTCGATCCCCAACCTGCTGTAGCGCCCAAGACATTTCACAGCAATTCATTCTCGTTCATTCCTGTGAACTAGAATGCACAAAATAGGCAGATGACAAAGCGACAGCTAGCTAGCCCCAGCGCTCTGTGCATACTAATATGTACCAGAAACACAGTGTACTCGGCCCTGCCATTTTGCACAAAACTGGATGGAAAACAGAATGTAAGTCATAGGAGCACATGCTGCTTCTGGCCATCTCTGGAGCCCCCGTAAAGAACATGCCGGCATCTTCTGCTGCTGCTGGTGTCAAATGCTTCTCCACTTGATTGATAAGAAGTGCCTAATCAACACTGTCTGGGAGACATCTAGGGCCATCAAATACCCTGACCACTGATTAGAATCCAGCAGCTCAGCTCTCCTTACAAGTGGGAGTGAAAAGAATTCCTTTGAAATGAGGCGGCCTAGAAAATAGCCAAACAACCATCGAGCAAGGAAAAATAAAACTGATACAAGGAGCCTGAGAAATCATCAGAGAATAACTTTTTTAAGGTTGTCCTCCTACTTTTGTAAAAACAAAATCAATATCAATAATGAAATTGCTGTTTATTTCAGAATTTATGTCGAGAAATTATATTTTACTCATGACTGAAGCAAATGCACCATGCTGAAACCCTACAGGAGAAAGACGCATACCGAACCGGCGGAGCCGTTTACGTGCTGTGGCCGCTGCTTGGTGTAGATACGGCGGGTGGGGGGTGGGGATGACGCCGCCTCATTAGCTATGCGCACAGATAACGAGGAATGCGGCTTGGCCACCGTAATGAAACGGAAGAGTCGCGGGCACCCTGAGCCCCCAAACAAATAACGCTTCAAATTCCACAGGCAATCTTTATTATGGTAATTCTCTAATGCAGATTAGAGGTAATTGCTAACAATGTGTACACAGAATAATCTCTCTTGGCTGACTGCAACAGAAGCACAGATAAGCGTACGGAGGGGTCCAGCAAAGGAGGCCGTTTTTTACGGTCCATTACAGAGGTTAATCCGGGATTTATTTAAATAATTTACTTTGAAAGAAACTGTCAGTTTGTTTGTTCCATCTGTTCCTCCTTCAATATGCAGTTAGTTTGCAACTGCCCATTTGACTCCCTGTCCGTATGGCAAAATCCTTTTGACATAAAGAACGGTCACGTGCCTGTGATCTGGAACAAGGGCGACGACAGAGAGGCCAGGCCGTTTTGAACTGGGATGACCCCCTATGACATTTGAGGCAGTTGTAGCACAAGGGAGAACACTCAAAGAAGTTCATTAAACCTTTGACACTAGAGAGCACAGTGTCTTCCCGAGATATGTATATCTTCAACAGTTTCAAACATTGGGTTTATTTAAGTAATCAATAAGGACATCGGCCCCAATTCAAAATTCATGATTTTACACTCTTAATAACCTTGGGCTACTGGCAAAAAAAAGGCATGTTTTCTATTCAAAATATGTTCTCAATGAGTGTAAAAACAAATTTGCACACACATTCAGAAGTCAGAAAAGCAATTCCACAGTCCTTAGGGAAGGACTAAATATGAGGGTGAAAACAACTTTCACACAGGTGAGATTAGCAGGTCCACCGCTTCCTTCACTTGTAGTTTCAAAATTCACTCTTTCAATTCTATGGTTTTACATATTAGCACATACGTAAAACCATAGAAGACTAACCCTTAGAGGGCACTGCCGGAGACAACCTGAACACGCACCCTACATTCCTGCCCGTAAAAATGAATTGGTAAATAAATCAACACATTTAGAAATCACAGAGAGTATGATTTATTTGTTAATTTACCCAACACAAATGATAAAATGCTAACTCAGAGCAGTTCTGGGACTGTTTAAAAAAAATTAAATTAAATAAAAAAATAAAAAAAACATTGAAATGGAATTATAATTTTGATTCTTTATCAGGGAGAAATGTGAATGCATGTCATTATGCAGGAGAAATGCAATTATAGATTGAAAGAAAAAACCTCCCACACTTTTTGTGGGAGTCTGAATTATTAAGTGCAGACTGTACCTGAAGAACCGCACTAAAAGCTTCAACCGTGTGACACACTTGACCCCATTTTGTACATTTAACCACAGATCTGTCAGTTTTCTTTGTGAATTCTTTGCCCAAGACTGAAGCAGGACGAGCCCATTGCAAGTTCTTAGCAGCAGCCTAGATTCCATCGAGCTCAGCAGCCTAGATTCCATCGAGCTCAGCAGCCTAGATTCCATCGAGCTCAGTAGCCTAGATTCCATCGAGCTCAGTAGCCTAGATTCCATCGAGCTCAGTAGCCTAGATTCCATCGAGCTCAGTAGCCTAGATTCCATCGAGCTCAGCAGCCTAGATTCCATCGAGCTCAGTAGCCTAGATTCCATCGAGCTCAGTAGCCTAGATTCCATCGAGCTCAGTAGCCTAGATTCCATCGAGCTCAGTAGCCTAGATTCCATCGAGCTCAGTAGCCTAGATTCCATCGAGCTCAGTAGCCTAGATTCCATCGAGCTCAGTAGCCTAGATTCCATCGAGCTCAGTAGCCTAGATTCCATCGAGCTCAGTAGCCTAGATTCCATCGAGCTCAGTAGCCTAGATTCCATCGAGCTCAGTAGCCTAGATTCCATCGAGCTCAGTAGCCTAGATTCCATCGAGCTCAGCAGCCTAGATTCCATCGAGCTCAGTAGCCTAGATTCCATCGAGCTCAGCAGCCTAGATTCCATCGAGCTCAGTAGCCTAGATTCCATCGAGCTCAGTAGCCTAGATTCCATCGAGCTCAGTAGCCTAGATTCCATCGAGCTCAGTAGCCTAGATTCCATCGAGCTCAGTAGCCTAGATTCCATCGAGCTCAGTAGCCTAGATTCCATCGAGCTCAGTAGCCTAGATTCCATCGAGCTCAGTAGCCTAGATTCCATCGAGCTCAGTAGCCTAGATTCCATCGAGCTCAGCAGCCTAGATTCCATCGAGCTCAGTAGCCTAGATTCCATCGAGCTCAGTAGCCTAGATTCCATCGACCTCAGTAGCCTAGATTCCATCGAGCTCAGTAGCCTATTCACAGGATTGCTGGCGATACCCGTATATATAATTTAAATGTTTTTTTGGGGGGGGGGGGGGGTCAGCTCCCCATTGTTTGTGGCCCTCCCTTCTATATCCTGCGTTACCACTACTATCTATTTTTATTCAGGTGGCCATATTTTGGGCGATATAGAAAGCTTAATATATGAATGTATAATAAATGTACGTTTACTGAGATGAGCAAAAGTCTGCCTGGGACAAGTAACCCATTGTTATTATCATGTCAACCTAACAAAGCTACAAAGGATTGGGTTTGGTCAGTACTTGGATGGGAGATGACCTGGGAGAACCATTGTTGCCAGAAAGGATCAGCATGTATTGTAACTCCAAGTCCA
Source organism: Ilyophis sp. 1 JC-2022 (assembly GCA_022702515.1). NCBI lineage: Eukaryota > Metazoa > Chordata > Actinopteri > Anguilliformes > Synaphobranchidae > Ilyophis > Ilyophis sp. 1 JC-2022. The sequence goes on along the minus strand of CM040400.1, from coordinate 16,656,231 downwards.
AAACATGTTTTTTTTTTTTAGGGTACAATCTCATATTTATCCGAGCTACAGAAGATGTAAACATTAGCCTCTTTGTGAAAATAAATTCAAAGAAATACTCAAGATATGATAAATTTATTATTCATCAGGCACACATTAAGGAGATTATACATATTTAAATTGTTAGAGTATGAGTTGAACAGTGAACGTGAAGAGAACTTGGGGATCCTCCTGGAGCTAACCCACAAACCCAGGGCAATGAACACAAAATTATCCTCTTGGGAGAGATTGGGGGGGGGCCGGCAGGGGCTGTTCTTGGCTCCAAAATTTACAGCATTTTCCTCTTCTCAAACTCCTGAAAAAAGCAGAGAAGAAATGTACTCTCATCAAAGTTGACGCAACACTGGCCGGTTTGCCATGTTAACCGAGGCGGGATGGTGGAACTGCCACAAGGGATTGCCCTTTACTTTAACTTCAGCGTAAGGCTCCAACGTAGACAGTGGAACATTTATCCTCGATCAGAATTACACATATGGATCGAGAACTAGACAGTAGATAGTAAGAACCATTCATTTAAACCCTGCCACCACATTGCATGTGTAGTCTGCAGTGAGGTGACAAATTTAACCATATTCTGAAAACAAGTACACAAATGCACACACATACTGTAAAATCTATGAAAAATAGGTTTATATTACAGTTATGTTTCCCACATTCAGAATTTTTCATTATTTTTTTTCATTTAAGTATATTAACCAATTATCATGAAGGATGCAGTTAGTATAATGGGTCTTCTCCTGAACGGAGGAGGGGGGGGGGAAAAAACAAAAAAAACAATCACTTTCCTGGATTAAATTTATTTTGGAGAATGCTCATTTATGCAAATGTCATTTATCTAGTCTTGGACAGCACTTGCATGTAATTGTTCAAGGCAGTCATCCTTTGTCTGCTCTTTTACTGCCATCTGGTGGAGGAAACGGGAAGACCCATTGAAAACAAATTCAAATTTAACGCGTATCTGCATGGCAGAATGGAACCTTTTCATGCTGCTTTTATGATCCCGGTAATAGAGCACTCTGGGGTACGTACCGCATCTTCCATAAGCACAGGACGTGTGTTAAGAGTGGATACTCTACTGTCTGATGCTGCCTTTCTCAGAGTAAGTCCAAAAAGAAGTTGATAGTTGGTTGCCTGTGGGGCTCGCCTGAACTCTGAAAGGGGCGGGGCTCGAAGCTTGAGTCTTCAGGAACCCTGTAACGGGTGAACCTGCACTGCGCTGTCGATCACAGAGCGGCACGAACCAATAAATGAGACGAGACGAGTCTTTTTTAATGGAAAACCGGTCGGTAGTCAGCGAGCCGCCGGTACGGCATAAAAGCTTTATGAAGCCGCGCTCTCCCGTCGCTAAAGTGGAAGATGGCTCAGGCGCTAACGCCGCAGAGGCTGCATTTAATCACCACAGGCTTGCGGGAGGGAGACCGGACGGAAAAAAAAGAGAAGGAGGGGAGGGGGGGAGAAAAAGTGACTCAAAAGAGGAGCTTAAAAGACCCGTCTGAAAGATAGGGAGGGAAACAAAGTGCTCGGCAGACAGAAAGAGGCAGAGTCCCAGAGAGAGAGTGAGTGACGCAGCCAGGAACAGAGCGAACAACAGACAGACATGCCCAGGACACCCACACCGAGCGGCGTAAAAACCAGGAACACTCCGGGCCGTCTGCCAACGCTGGAAAAAGCAAGAGAGATAAACAGAGACGCAAGGGGCTCCGGGAGATTAACATCGGGTCGCTTTTCATCGTTTTCCGTAACAATTAAGGTTTTGAAAATCAATAAAATGATAACCGGAGTACGCAACGGCAAAATCATGAATGGGACTAATGCTCGCCTCGTCTTTCTAAGCGGCTTGTTAACGCCGCTCCCTGTGACAAATGAAAATAAAGAGTCGCCGTTTATAGCTTAGCGACATCGCTTCATTGGTGGTTTTACCATCCGTTTCTTTATTGCAGCTCGGTGTAACACCCAGGCAACAAGCAGAAGGGGCCCTGACCCAGGCAGGCAATTGCAGTCTGAAAAGAAAGCTTAAAGAACCTCCACGCTCGCTGCCCACATCCTATCCTGCGCTTCAGTTTGTCTTTGGTTCAGCCTGGCCACCCACACCCAGAAAGTCCCAGCCATTTCCTGCTTTACCCACTATTCCAGAAAGTCCCAGCCATTTCCTGCTTTACCCACTATTCCACAAGAGCTCAAAGCCTTTCCGGTTTAAAGCCTGTGAGTTAAAAATCGAGATCGATCTTCTCTTAATGCCTTTTGTCTTACAGTTTGTACCCGAAATACGGTGTATTTTTCAGCCTCGGAGTCGGCCGTCAGCAGCGGGATTTCAGAGGCGGCTAAAGCTTAGTTTTTGTGACATCATCACTCTCATTTTAATAAGCCAATCATTGCAAATTATGCCCACTGCATTCTGAAAGGCTGCAACACCAATATGGATTTTATATTACCTATAGGCTCAGGAGGGATAGAAGGAGTTCCATGAATACACAGATTCCAGGGTTTCAAAGCTCACCAGAACCCATCATGAGATTATAGATAAGCGACTGCTCATAATACAGCAAAGAACAACTTGCACGATTGACACCGAGCCAAGCCGATAAATGCTTAGCCCCAAACACAGAGTGTCAAATGCATTAGTCTGCGCACCACTCCATGCACAGGTACTGAAGGCCCCCGTCCTCACCTTGAAAATGGTACTGCCCAACTGGGCGGGGGACATGCTGACCACCACCCCCGCCGACTGTAGGGCGGCGATCTTCTCTTTGGCTCCGCCCTTCCCTCCCGCTATTATGGCACCAGCGTGGCCCATCCTCCTGCCCGGCGGCGCAGTGAGGCCCGCGATGAACGACACCACCGGCTTGGCCTTGGCACCCTGCAGATCACACAGCACAGTTTATTTATCATTTTATTTATTTTATTATTGATTATGCTTTACACACTGGAGATCAAACAGACGCACTGTGACTGGGATTTACACACAGGAGATCACACTGACACACTGCGATTGGGCTTTAGCACTGGAGATCGCACAGACGCACTGTGACTGGGCTTTACACAGTGTAAATCAACACAGCCATAGAAGCGCGTTAAGAGATACAGTTATAACAACTCAAACGCAGGATCAGCCCTTTTGTTCTCACGGGGTGATTAAAGCAAGCAAGGGTCTTTCTGCAGATTGCATTAATAACGTGGGGGGGTGGCGTGGTATTAGGGTGTAATGCGAGCACTTCATTATATAAAGGGAAATTAGTCATGTTTGCAGCCATTAGTCGACCGGCCGTACTGACACCGGTGATGGATGGGCAAATTTAAGATCAGTTCTGCGAGGAAAACAATATTTAATTTCGCAAGATTACACCATTATTTGGTGGCAGAGGTGGGCCAGGCCGAAACTTCACAACCTTTCGCAATGACGATTTAATAGCCGCCTGTCTGTTCCTCATACGCCGAGAGCCCAGCAATATTGGTTTTCTACGCTTTTTTCTCAGAATGTCCTCCCCTCCCAACTTAAATTCTCCACAAGAAAGTACTGTAATGCATAATATATGCGCATGTATTTAATGTGTCTTCAATTAAAGCTCGCCCAATTTATAACGCACATTTACAAACCACTGGGAATGGGTAAATCAGACAGACAGGGAAAACAGATTTTTTTTTTGTATTTCAATAACTCCACACACAGATTACCATAGGCATTACCAAGCGGTGATAAATTTGAAGGATAAATGAGCCAGGCCTCGGAGAGCACCCCCTCCAACGCACGACGTGCCCTGGCGTGTGGGCGTTAGCGGCCGCGCGGCTCCGAGTTCCCCATTGTGCTTTTTTTGCAAAAAATCCCAGCTACTTCACCCTCTGATAAATGCATGGCCCCCGCATCTACCTAAACAGGTTTCTGCATAATTAAGGAACACATTCTCGCCACCTCAGAAAGCCAGTCAAATTAGCATTACGGTGCTAATTACCGAAGGAGATTTATTACATTAATTACAAGAGTGGCAGGCTCTCCTACTCCTTTCCCCAGTAGGGTACAGTAGGAGAGCGGATCTTTAAAAGAAAAGCCTGCTTAAGGCGACTCCTTAATCTGGCAAGGTTAAGAGACGAAGGAAGGACACTGGGCCGCCCTTGGAACTGGAGGAGTCCTTTCTAAACAGCTGGCGCTGACCTACATCAAAACTACTAATGCGGATGTATTCAACCCCTCCCCCTGAAAATTAACAGGCAATGGACTGATTCTAAGCCAAACTGTTGGATTTATAGATGGCAACTTCCTTTGAAGACGTAAGATACACTATAACTCGGAGGTGTCAAAATCCAGATCTGGAGGGCCGCAGGGACTGCTGGTTTTTGATGCGTGACATCACCAGTGATTCATTTAAGTCATTGATTGGCTAAAGAGCCTGCACACCTTAATTGGTTGCTGAGTGAAATGAAACTACAAGTACCGCATTTCGCCGTGGTTTAGTGGCGCTTTTGTCCCCTGTCCACTCGACGTGTGAGATACTGGGGTTGGGATTAATAAAGGCACTCACCGTGGAAGGTTTGATGGGAAAAAAAACGGGCAGGTATGGAGACGTAAATCGGTGGCAGAGTGGGGGGTGGCGCGCACATGAAAGGCCATTCGGCCACATGCGCTTTGTGAAGAGCTTTCGAAGGCTCAGCATGGAGTCCGCACTTCCCTTCAGAGCCGTCGCCGTAAGAACCATTACAGCCCAACGCCTCTCAGGAGGTTCGATGCATGTCAAGGCCTTCGAGCATTCACTGCACCCGCAATCTTGTTATATATATACACACCACGTTTTTCACCGAGAGCGAATCGTTTTCATGTCTACAATGGCCAGTTTATTCTATGCAATCCCTTCTCCCTCCTGCGGGTGAAATATCACTTCCCATTGATGCACTCTCAAATTGATCTGAAAAGCATTCGAAAGTTGTGCGTCAGAGAAGGGAAAGCGTGTTACGTCTCGATTCGAGCCTCTTTATGGACCACAGTCCATTTCGCTACTGCTCAAGAGAACAGGAGCGGGCTACTCTATGGGACATTTTACATTATAGGCATTTAGCTGAAGCTCTTATCCAGAGCGACTTACAATTAGTGCACAAAGAAAGGTTAATCACCAACATTCCAAGTAGCAATTAATGAGTGTAACGGTTGAGCCATAACACACTGGCAATAGGTAATCCAAAAATAATTAATATGTGAAAAAGAAAGGTGGTGTTTTATTTTTTGAAGATATATTTGGAAGGGGGCAGAAGGGGAGGGACATCCTGAACCTATACAAAATAGACACTCGCACACCAAACAGACAAATTTGAAAGCCGAGAAAATATAACGCAACCGTTTAATAGTGCACTCTTTCCACATGTACTTTCGAAATTTTATTTGTTTGGCGTGCGAGTATCCATTTTGTATGGACAATCGCTCTTTACCCACGCACCGATCAGCCGTTAGTGTTACCAAGTGTTACCGAGGCGCAGACACCATTTTGTATTTTTCTTATTACATCCTGAACCTAAGCTTCTCTCAACGTCTCAAATTTACAGCCGGCAGGTGTCTTTCTTAACCTATCTGGTGCGCTCCTGCTAAAATGTGCATCAGTGCGTGTCAGGATGTGAGCTCTTCTGCTGAGACCCGTTTCGATTATCGGATTTGGCCGTTTGTCAAGACTGCCGTTCCACTATACTCCGGTATTAGGGATCTGAGCTCTTACCACAAGCCAATATAAAACTCACCGTCTGCCCGGAGTACAGTGTGTGCTTTCAAATGTAATGACTGATACACATCTTATAGCTCCCCGTGTTGTCATGGCAAGAATGAATAAGGGAACATGCCAAGTAGTGGTACTACAATCCTAGTATACACAAATAAATGATGCTAAGCTCCTTGGCTGTGTGTAGAATGAGTGTGCGCATGCGTACGAATGTGTATGCGAGGGTGAGTGCACGTGCGCGTTTGCGCGTGCTCTTACGGAGTTGTGCTCTTTCAGGTACTCCGCAGCGTTCTCCTCTGCGTCCCCTCCGATCTCCCCAATCAGGATGATTCCGTCAGTCTTGGGGTCCTGCAGGAACACCTCCAGGCAGTCGATGAAGTTCGTCCCGTTGAACGGGTCCCCGCCGATCCCTGACAAAAAACACAGCGGTCACCGGCGTGGCAGCGGGGCACCAGCGCACAGCCGCATCATCGCCTCATAGAAAGGCACCCATAATATACCCTTTCCTGTAAAACGCAATGCACTTATCCCACCAGCGCATCGTGCACACTGACGTCTCTGCTAGGTTGACTATGCAAGTGTGGGATAGATCAAACCGCTACAGGTACAGTCTGTGCAAGTCTGACCCAAAGGAACACATTTCTACACATCACAGCATCACATTTGCCCCATACCAGAGAACTGAAAAGAACAAAGGGAAAGTGTACTTAATGTAATCCAACATCTTACGGAGTTCTCTTCATCATCTTCTTTATCTTACTGGGCTCACAAAGTCCTTAATCAGTTCTTGCCCAATACTAGCCTCATGTTCACATCCCACAATGCAGTAGGATTGTGTTTTGTTTTTTTTCTGACTGAAGGAAGGGATTAATCACACTTACCCACACAGAGAGACTGCCCCAGTCCCACTTGTGTAGTTTGGTGGACAGCTTCGTAAGTTAGAGTGCCAGACCTGGACACGATGCCTGCAGAAACACAGCCACGCCGTTAAACGCCTGATCGAAACGGTCGCGCTCACCTACAGGAGTGGCGCCCGTCTTGGCCTCAGGGCAACAAACTAGCCGTCCGAGGCGCAATCGTATAAACGAAAAACCTGCGCGGACATCGTTAGCCCTTTGACAGTGTGTAACCACGACGACCGTAATGTAATGACAATGCCTTTCGTGTGCACGTAAGACCAAGTGACGACAAAACGCGACGCTCGGCCGTAGACCGAGTCCGCGCGTCAACTGATCTTAACGGAGAATGAGCGATGTTGCTTTTTGGCATTGTTATACGCGTGCGCGGATGCCAGGGATCGATGGGAAAGGCCTGGAAACGGCTCACGCCGTCAGACAGATGTGACCGCGCGGTGCAGAGACAACTCCAGTCACCGTCGGTCTCCGTGAGGGAAGTGGGGATAAACGGAGTCACATTTTATCACGTTCGCCCTCAGGCACGAGCACGGGGGTAAAGGGCATAACGTACACCTCAAAATCTAATTCATCACACGGGCAACCTTCAAAAAGCCCAGTCATAGCCTTTGTTTGAGGACTGGAAGGGCGTCCAATGGAAAACGTTGCAGTGAGGAGAGAAACAAACACATAGGCTATGTGACAGGAGAAAGCTAGATGTGACTGATAATGAAGATTGTCAGCGGTGCAAACACACTACAGTTTGGATTCCTATCACAGCTGCTTTTACAACAACCTCCGGACAGAAAGCACATGACAATCCTAATGTTCAATGCTTAAAAAATAAATAAATAAATATGTTCCAGAAACTATTATCTGAGACCTGCTGTTATCACCCTACCATTAGACCAATTATCTCCATCTTTTCTTTCTTCCCTGCCTGAACAGGAAATGCAGTGAATTTGCTTTTTTACTTTTCTATTGTAAACTTTCCTCACGCAGAGATGCAAGGCGTGTTTTCAGACAGACGAGTTGCTAACTTTGTTTGTATTTCGTGGGGCTGGCAAGCTTGCAATTAAAAAAAAAAAAAAAGCGCAAAGACAGACAAAAAACTAAATGAACGGCATTGTGCAAACATCTTACCGATTCTTCCTTTTTTGTGAATATGGCCCGGCATGATTCCAATCTTACATTCTCCTGGCTGCCAAAATATAAAAAGAACATGATTAGACCAGTTCTATCACCAAAAAAAAAAAAACGAACAAAGAAAAAACAGCAACTGTTAAATACGCCGGCTAGAGGAGAGGCGGAAGTTGAAGGACACAGCAGGTACAAACGACTGTTGTTAAGATTTCATCCAAACAAACATATTTAATTGTCGCATAATTCCTCAATCAAAAAAAAAAAACGTGGGGGAGGGTTTGGAGGAGGGTGTGGGCACGTTGTCGGAGCGGGGAAGGGAAGGCCACGGGAGATTGGAGGACGGTTGGAGGAGAGCAGGGGGAAAGCTGGAGTGAGGGAACAGAAAGTGGGGGATCTTTTGGAGAGGGTTTGAGAATGCTGAGGGAGCAGCTTAACAGAGATAGCGGGAGCGTTGCGGGAACGCTGAGGGAACGCTTACGTTGATGACGCCGGGGCAGTTGGGCCCGATGAGGCGGGTGATGCTCTGACGGAGCAGGCGGTGCTTCACCTTCACCATGTCCTGCTGGGGGATGCCCTCCGTGATGCACACCACCAGCGGCATCTCTGCGTCGATGGCCTCCAAGATGGCCGCCGCAGCGAAGGGCGGGGGCACGTAGATGACCGAGGCTTCGGCACCGGTGCCATTCTTTGCCTGTGGCGAGGGGGGGGAGAGGTGGCCTTCGCTTAACGGCATGAGGCGAGGTCGGGCAGCGCCACGCAGAGGATTCTGGGTAAAACGGCGCCTCGGCCATGCTGCTCCGCGTCAAAGCATGCATGTCCAAAACCTCAGCACAGGAACTGGACAGGAGAAAATGATCCCGCACGCCGAGTGAATCATGCTGCCTGAATGACCTACCTGGTCAAAGCGTCGTCTCCTTCGTACGGCAAATAAATTACATTTTAAATTTCAAAACAGTGGACTGTGTGCAGGGTACTTCCCCTTTAACGATTCAGTCCTGAGACAGGCAAGAATCACCAAATGAGTGCATGCATGAGATAAAGAGAGAGAAAGGCCACACTGTACCTCCTTCACGGAGTTGAAGACGGGCAGGCCGAGGTGCGTCTTGCCTCCCTTACCGGGAGAGACTCCGCCGACCAGCCGGGAGCCATAGTCCAGAGCCTGCTGACTGTGGAAGGTCCCCTGGAGCGGAGAGAGGAGGATGATGGATCAGGCAGGGAGGGACAGCGATCCCAGGGCACAGCGCTGTATTTAAAGCCGTGACCTTGGGATATTATTAAAGACAGCAGCCGGTCTGATGAGGGAACCTGCCATAAACCATTAATCATGGGCGCGGCGCTTAGCACGAAGCACTCGCACACAAACGCGAGCTCACAAGCACGGTCTCACGACACGCAGTCTTACAAATAGCACACGTGTACAGGTATGTTTGTGTAAACACACAGAAACAGACTAATGCGCGCACGCACACACACACACACACACATACAATCCAAAGTCAGGTCTACAAACAAACTTGAGTGTCACATGCTCAAACACTCGACTCCACAGGTGCTTTCACAATCACGCACTGTGGCGAAAGGTCGAATCAGCGTCTGTTGCCGCTTTGTTGGTAAAACGGGAGCGCGCCGTGGAAGCTAAAGGCCCGCTATCAGCCCGCTATCTTTTCGCGGTATGGCATAAACACAGGGACGTGGCTGGGGGTGAAGTCCACCATTCGCAAACACGCTACGAGTCCTCAACCACCCTGCAGAGAATCCATTACCGGCGCTGTTCCCACAAGCTCTCCTGAGCCGGAAACTGTGTGAATGCGCCAGTTAAACTCACAGTAGCGGGGAAACGGGCTCTGTTGCTGCAGAAAGACTGAGTGGGAGTGGACCCATCTTTCAGAGTGAAATCTAAACCACTGTTTTTCAACTACCTTTCCTGGGGGCCAGATTCTTAAAAAAAAAATTCATATGTATGACTGCGTTAGTGCCGACTGCGGTTCGGAGCTCTGCAGGGCGACGCGAAGACGGGCGTAGCGTCGGATGCCGAAGGAGGGGTGTTTGCCTGTGGGACGTCTGTGTTTTATTGTGTACTAGCGACCCCTTCCGGTCAATCGGGCATCCACAGTCCCCCCCTTGCCCAAGCGGCAAACAAAGCAAACTCCTCTGGCTCCGGGTCTGTGCGAGCTTAGCTAAGTGGTGACCCGCGGGTGAAAAGAAGACCGCGGCTGCTTCACATAACGTGTTCGCGGTGGAGAATACGCGCTTGATTATGCTTTCTTCAACTGACAGATGAGGGGTTGCAGACAGGAGCGCAAAGTCTGGGAAGTACGGCGATACTGTACAGGTGCAGACCTTTTCTATGCATGTAACAGTAATCAGAGGGCCAAGAGTATGTTATTATTATTATTATTATTATTTACATGTGCCTTTCAAGGAACTCAAGGACACTTAAAAGTGATGAGGGGGAAACTCGCCTCAACCACCAGCAGCAGTTTTGTGCCAGAATGCTCACCGCACATCAGCTGAGGTGGAGAGGGAGAGAACCATTTTTAGCCAATTAAGTTTAGAAGGGGAAAAGAAACCGAATACTCGCACTGCAGCACGGAACGAGGGACAACGTTGTCCCTTTTCCCTTTTCCCATTTCCCACCCACGTTTGCATAAATGTGCCCCCTGGCCCGAAATTTACAGCTCATCCAGGTCAATAGCATGGAGAGGATTAATTTTTAACCTGGCCAGGCATGCCTCTGAATGGTCATTATTAAAGGCGATGCTGAAATGTGCATAAGCAGCGCGTGGGTGTGACTCCTGGGTCAAAAATCACCGGCCCCCGATGCCACCGCTGTAATTACCCAGAAAAGAAAAGCAGCCCTGTTGCAGCGGACTACGGCCGACGTATTTAACCTTCATAACTGCAGTCTCGCCCCCGCCCCCCACCCACTTCATATTTAATGCCCGAAGCTCAGCTAACCACGCCATTCTGTCTGCTCCACTGAAGGCTTCGTCCATTTGGGCTCAATGCGGTGTGATGACATTGGCGCCCACGTTCATTTCTCTCTAGTAACTAGAACTGTTCATTACAACTTCCTATAATAGCCCTTTATTACGGAAAGCACACCTTTCATAAAGAGCCAGGTGGCAAAAGCAGACGCACGCATAAAACCAGTGGGTGAGAACAGTAATCTTGCAGGACACTGCAGAACAGAAATATATTTGCTCCACTCTCTCACCTGGATAGATGTAAGACATTACTAGCTTAATGTGCAGCTCGTTCCACGTGGCTGGCTGACAATTTTTTGTTTTTCTTGCTAAGCCCTCCATTTGCACTACTTGTGCTAGCTTTTGAACAGTCAATTCAGGGGCGTAGACACCAAGCTTCAGAATCATGCCTCCCTTGCTAAATACCAAGAGGATAGCCACGGGAGGCTATCTTGCAGCTCATCTGTAGTAAAGAGCCAGATGTAGATAGGAGCAATCAGAGACGTAAAATCCAGGGGTCAGAAAGTAAAAGTCTTGCCATGTGTTTTTTCCACCCATGAACTCAGTCAGCTGATTTCAATAATTCGTTTAAATACTGCGTCCGTAGTGAACTCGGCAGCTCGTAGCTCCAACATGGAAGCTGGGAGTTACAAGCTCGAAGCGTTCCAGCGGTCACTTCGTAGCAACCATGGCCGAAGGAAAGAAGCTGTCGCTAGTTCTAACACTTTCCGAGTGCCAAAACCTTCAGTTACTTTGTCACATAGACGAAGAGAAAAACCGCATAAGGCAAGCCGGTGCTGAATAACCTACATACAAACCCCCATTCCAAAAAAGTTGGGACAGTATGTAAAATGCACATAAAAGCAGAAAGCAGAAAGTTGATAAGGTAACACATAAAATATATTTTCTTTGTACTGTTTTCAATCAAATATATCTAAAAGAGAATTTAAAAATCACTGCTTTTATGCACTTTACATACTGTCTCAACTTTTTTGGAATTGGGTTTTTCCATTTCTATATCGCTAAAAGGCCTATTTTAAAAATGTATTTCCATACTTTACTCATGCAAACTGTGTATAACCCCGTAGCGGGTCTATATTCTTGACGCATGTTGTCAAGTGAAGAATGTGGGCACGCATAAACATTGAAACTACCACTAAATTAAACTGTGTTTCAACCTCGTTTAACATTTCCCCTTAAAATACCGATTCATCCATTTTGAATGACGTCACTTTCCTCCTACTCGGCAACCCGGAGCTGTGAAATGATACCAGAGTTTCCGACTTGTAATTCCGAGTTAACAGGCGAGTTTGTGTATTTTTCCTGGTCAGAAAGTCGTAATTAGGAGTTTCCGAGGTATCTGGAACGCAGCATAAATCCAGGTGATTCGAGAAAAATGCTGGGAAGGACCTAAACCTGGGTTTTAAACCTCTGGGAGTAATATGGAGTCTTGCATTTGTTCCTGAAAAATTATCTGTATTGAACTTCTGAGTCCAGACTGCCACACATAAAATGCAGTTATTGTACTGTGGAACAGTACATTCTGGTGCCTGGTTCTAGCTCGACAGTGGAAATGAGGTATTAAACCTGCTGAAGTTTAGTACACTCGTATAACGGTACTAAAGTAATAAAGTAAATGTTTACCGTGTAGAAAAGCATGCAGTTTTTCTAATAAAATAGAGTATAGCACCCAGTCACGCTATTATGACATACCATGGACAGTCATTTAAAATAATATACATATTTTCAGGTTTTGAAGGCCATGTTCTCAGAATTAGCTATTTTTTCTAATAAAGGTAATGCATCGTAGTATCTATAGTGCATGTATGAGAAAATAAAAACCCAGGGTAAAAAGTTTAGATAGCTTTACAAATATTTATTGACTATTCCTCTCAGGAAAAAAACATAAGACATAACAGCAACACAGACTACACTAACCAAACATCATGGTATCGTTTACTTTGAAGGTTCTGTCTTTGCTAGTACTTTGGCGACTGTGGGAATGCATTCTTCTTCTATGCTTAAGAATGCCCACTTCAATAATAAACCATAATACAGCACAGGAAATTGCAGTTCAACTGGAGCCTCCAGGACACAGGAAACGTTAGAGGAAATAAGGAATGCAGGAGCTAACTGTCTGGTTACTAAAGGGCCCCGATATTCAAATCCCGGTCTTCGAGGTCTGAGAACTGCTGCTTTTCCACACTCCCTTACCTGGGAGTCAGGCGTGAAGACAATCAGTAGCACTAATTTTTCAGGTAATTGCCTGTGAGAAAGCAAACCAGGGCCGGATTTGGATTTGAGGTCAAGATTTCAATATTCATGCTATAGGGCAGGAGTGGGGAATCTTATCTGAAAACGGCCGGTGTGGGTGCAGGGTTTTGATTTAGCCCAGCACGAAGACACCTGATTCTACTTCAATCAAGACCTTGATAAGTAGAACAAAAACCTTCACCCACACCGGCCCTTTTCGGAGAAGATTCCCCACCCCTGCCCTATCGCATGAATATTAAAATCTTGACCTCAAATCCAAATCCGGCCCTGGTTTGCTTTCCCCCAGGTAATTACCTGAACAATTAGTGCTACTGATTGTCTTCACACCTGACAACAATCAGTATCTGTGACAAGTTACTTTGTGAGCCAGGCTGTCCGGTGAACAACTGACACCACAGACTAAACAAAAAGATGCATTCTGTGATCCTTTCTCTCAGCAAACTTTCAACACTAAAAACACAAAGAAACAAATAATTCACACTTAAATATGATGTGCAACTTATGGTTTCTTAAATATGATGCGCAACCATGCGTCTCGACCATAACTAGCTGTTTGCATTTAAAAGGAAAAAAAGATGCTTGCGACAGCAAGAATAACACCCATGGATGCTTGGGAAAACAAGAGTGGTACAGCTTGAAGGCGCCGCCGCGGAGACGACTTGGCCCAACCGCAGTTGTGGACAGTGACAATACAAACCTGCTTCCCGGTAAAGCCTTGGCAAATGACCTTGGTGTCCTTGTCGATGTAGAGGTGCTTTCTTGAGGCGGTATAACAATGTCGGACGCCGCTCTGCTGTACTGAAAACAGAGAGAGACGGAGAGTAAATTAGTATACTGATATGAGACCTGCCATTTATTTTATAGTGCAGTCAAAGACGAAGGTAAGCCATAGGCTTACGGAAAAAAACAAAATCCACTGCTTATTTTAGGAAAAACAGGTGAGCAATATCAAGCAAAAAAAAAAAAAAGCCAGTAAATGGAGCTGTATAATGTGTGTGTCTTTTATATTTTGTTTGGTTGTATCCCATGACCCCTTTATTAAAAGGAATATACGCTTAATGCTGGCCTGAATGTTATAAATTAAACAGATAGCCCTTTATTATGGAAATCAGGCCTTTGATTATACCCAAGGTAGTTACTAAAAGAGTTTGTAGAAACAAAAATTGGACTCTTTCAGCAAGTCAAATGTAAAGCAATTTAACTATTAAACATCTACACAGCAATTTATAACTGACAATGAAGAACTGCTGTCTAAAAGCCAGTGTCAATTTTACTTTCAAGCTAGCATGGAGGGTAATTTTGATCATCTCATCATAAAAATACAAATTTAGCCCATGCAAGTCACATGTAGAATATGTTCCATAAATGGAAGCCATCTGATATGTTAATTGGAAGAACAACGTTTCCAGGATTTCTAAGAAGATGACGGAAAACTGACAGCCAGTTGACCATCCCAAAATAAATCAACCGTCAGCCCATTGGTTCCAGTGCATTTACATAGAAGCTAGCCTATATGCAGACTGGAGCAGACATGACTGAAGCTACACTCCATAATCCATAAAGCCAGACAAATAAAATACTTGAAGTCAGAAATGTCTTTTTAACCACCGAGCTGTTTATAGAAGGAACACTTTTTTAGCCCCTTCCTAAACCCTGGATGACGACTGCTTGGTGGAAATCTTACAACTTAGGCTCTCATAAATACCAGCCTCGTACAGTTGGCAGATATGCCCCCAATCAGATTCTGTTACCCGATTAAAGCTGGCTCAGTGTCACAGAGGGCCTTGGTGTATTGGATACTGGGATTAGTCCACAGCAAATGCCAATTTTGAGAAGCTGTTAATGAAATGTCTACGAGGAATCTGCAAAGTGATCCATTCCTCCCCTCCAATCACAACAGACCATGCGCAATACTGATGGCACTTCCACGCCAGAGGGAATTGAGTAGAATAAATCTGAAAAAGGAAATGACTCTACCACATTTCCTCCAGGATTAAATGTGATTATTTGTAGATTCTTATACTGTATTATTGATATTTGCTTGACAGTGACGCAAAAACCTAGGCCTAACTTTGGTCTTTGTGATAAAAAAAACTTTAGCCAGTGCGTATCTGTAAACCTGTAGAGAAGCAGTGTCTGAGTTGGATGTTGATCTGTTTATAGCCACTCTTTGTGTACCAGTCTTGCATAATTTCAGTAAGCATGCTCCCCAAATCAGTGGTATCGGTAAATGGTGCATGTTGAAAGAAAGGGAAGTAAGAACAGTTGTAGTCTCTCGCAATTCACACAAGGCAAATGTGCAAGGGAACTTCCAAAATGGAGAGTGGGGAGACAGATGAGCAATATTGTAGGCTATATACAATTATATAGTAGCCATGTTTTATTTTCAAGCACACAAAAAATGGTCATTTTAATATACAAAACACGTGCATTTCAATGGTTTTAAATAGTTGACATTTCTCTTTAAATGAGTTAGTAAATGTTAAATTAATCTTGCATAGGCTACCACAAACCATAACTTGCATAACTAAGAATGGAATAATTAGAGTTTATTTTTCTGATATAGGTAACATGCGTAATTAAGTCAAATTTGTGTTGGCCACCTTTAAGGGAATAGTTCACTTTATAAACAAGCTGGATTGGAGTTTCTTGAAGTGCATTTTCTTGTTTTAATCCACAACCCCGTGAATGCCCCTATCATACCAGCCATTGTAAAACGTCTGCAAATTGGCCCGTCTTTTACTTAACACACAAACTGTATCTGCCAATTGGCAACAGCAGCAAAACTGAAATACGGAAGAAAAAAAATCGAAATATGTCTGCACAAACAACAGTAAACGCAATAACGCATACCAGTAGCATTTTTGGATGTCTGAGTGGTTTCTCGGGCGAAAGAGCAAATTGGCAACACCAGCTAAACCTATGGACACCACCGCATCAATTAAACGAATCACTATAACAAGTAAATCGTATGTTGTCAGCGTGATTGCTTGGATTTAGCGAATACGTCTTTATACCGAGTGCTAACCGTTAAACCCGTCAATAAATTAATATGTGCGAAGTACCGTTGTGACTGGTATTCCGCAACGT